>JAFBJQ010001057.1:0-19119 GCA_016785345.1 Trinectes maculatus
AATATATATACACAAGTATAACACAATGAAGTCCTGTCTTATAACAAAAAACCCTATTTCATTTGTGCACATGATTGGAAACACATTCCTAATGATCTAGTGACAGCAGGAAAAGTTTTAAAAGTTTTCCTGTGCACTTGCTGTCCTAAATACATAACAATAGGTCACTTTTATACCCAGACTAAACATCTGTGGAGTGGTGCAGTTTTTTTTAATTAAAAAATCCAAAAGAAGGAAGAGAAGGAAGAAACATACTTGCATTCTCTGTACGATTCTAGCCAGATACAACAGTGTCTGGCTTTTTATTTTCACATGGCTGGAATTTAAGGTTTTTTTTCAAATATGTGAAAGACAAAGTTTTTTTGTAAAAGAATAATAATGTTTTCCTGTTACATCATTCATGTTTTCACTTCTGTCTCTCAACTTTCTTTTCTTTTATGTGGTTACTTTCATGGTTTTACACCTGGACAATCATCAGTTTAAGCTTGCACAGTTGGAGTTAGAGATTGTTTTTTGTAGTTTGCTTAAAGAGATCTAAAGCAAAACACAAGAGCTGCTTAGCAGCAGTGATTCTGCACTGAACTAAATATTTACCTCCAGACAGAGTTGGCTTTGTGTGGTTTCTACACTGCTCCATCTGTTGTGTCTAGCAGCACAATATCTGACTAAAGTTATGCAGGGATTTGCAAAAGTGAGTTGGTGAGGTTTCTTTCAAAGAGGGTACATAACTTATGAATAGATTCCAGTGATACAATCTAACTTTGTGTGTCAGACAGTGAGAAAAGGCTCCAGTCGAAGTCCAAAATCAAATTTACCTTCCTATGTCTGCCCATGTCGTGCGATGGAACAGAAATCCTCCTGTCCACTGAGAACAAATACTAAGTCACTAACAAGAAATGCACACAATAATTTCAGCCATGCTTGACATGTCCATAAAACTGGCAGGGTATGCGCACACTGGATGTCATGCTAAGTACTAAGTACGAAGTACTAGGTTTTTGAGCACTAATAGTGCTGTGAGCAGTGTTTTGATTAGGGTGTCCCACATGGACATGTGCAGGGGCCACTGACATAAAACAATACACCTTACTGCAACACAGTGTCCCATTAATTCCATGAAAACTGTCTCGCTGGGCACATGTGTCAAAAAGTTTTCTAGCTTTTGCATTTTGTTGTGCAAGAAAGGAACAGTAGACATCTCACCTACCAGCCAAGCTCTGCTCCTGGGGACTAAGACTTATATGGATTGCACCATTTGCATTCCTAGCAACTGAAGACTGGCGCAGACTGACAAAAAAATAAAAAAAAATCTTATTCTTTGCTAAAACAGTCTAAAAAATTCTAGCATTAGACTTGGCATTTATAATATCCATCTGGTTCATAATAATGTAGCTTACTAATGTTGTATGTTTACATTGTATTTAAAGAAAAAATACAATCATAATACAGCAACACCAAACATTTTATAATGATATGTACGATCCTGTAATTTTTATTTATGTGACTCTATAACCCTCAACGTTTTGGTCCTACAGACACTGCAAAAGAGAAGACCAACTTGTGTTTAAGGTGAAACTATGCTAATCACATCTATCTAAACGATTAAAAAAAACATTAACTTATCTTTAATTAATTAAGTATCTCACATTTTCTCACTTGAACAGCCACACACACAGGTTACTTGTGGATGTGGATATATAAAACCTTCTACTGATGATTTCATTAAAAAAAAACAAAATTTCAAAAATTATTCTGTTTTTGATGTTGTTTTTTGCTTCTTTTAAATCTTTCCATATATTTGTAATGTAATTGCACATAAATAAAACCAATAAACATGAGTGTCCCGACAATCACACAAAGAGCAACATATTGTGTTTCCCATGCCCCTCCCCCCCCCCCTTTTTTTTACTGCAGTGCTAAATGTTGGTAATGTAAACGCCTTATGTGATAATAATTATTATTATTTTCACTGAGCAAATCTTTGTTTGTGTGTGTGTCTGTGTGTTTTTAAATTTGCAGTAAAGAAGAAGCTAAGAGGAGGACAGTCATTTCATGTGAGAGGACGGGTGAGTGCTCCTGTGATAAATTGGAATGAAAGGTGAAGCAGCTGGATCCAGACTGACAGCTCAGAGTCAATGAGCAGCCAGGTAGAGAAGCGTAATGTCTCCTAAGAGTCTATTTCTCTGACTGACAGACAAGTTCACCCAGGTTACTGTTTTCTCTGCACAAGGTGATCCTTCAAGCGAGCAGAACCAGGACCCTCTCAGGGGAAACAAGCAGAGGCGATGCTGTCTGGCTGCTTGTTGAGGAGTGAACATACAAACATGAGACGTGAGATTGAGACGTGGACGGCACCATTTAAGGAACTGACACAGGCACTGACTGACAATCAAAAGCAAACTGTTTCGCAACGAGACAGTTTCTTCACGAGCTACAATTTTCTCTGGCAAGCAGCCCAATGTTCTGTTCACTGCATCCGTCCACCTAACGTCTAATGATGTCTGCATCTAAAAACATGCTGGGTTTCAGCAGGATTGAATAGCATTCAGTAAAACAGGAGAGCTGCAGGGTAGTCAGTGGCCACAAAGTAACCAAATACTTCAAATATAATTGATAATCGACAGCATTTACCCTTATTTTTTACTGTGACTTTCTTTAAAAGGTTTTTCTACTATACACTATTTTTCTACTCATACAGACGTGAAAGAAACAGAATAAAAGGCTTTGCAGTTTGAATATCTTTGAGATATTAGAAAATATTCTGAATGCCAGTGTGAGTACTCTGTTGCAAGCTGTACTACAAGTATTTCCCATTTACTGACCAAATGTCCATATAGGCGCCTATATCTAACTACCTATATCTTTACTGAGTTTAATGTCACAAAAGTGATGCCTCATTTCAACATGATGTAATTTCCCGTGCTCAGTTACTAAATGAACTTACTCTCAGCAAGAAAACTTTCTCAACTTACTCAAGCATGTCACTGACAGTTTCTCTGACAGGATCATCCTCTGGGAAGAATGAATATCAGTAGCTTCAAAAAATATCTGAATGGGATCTAAACTTGTCAGCCTCATGATGATGCCAGATGAAAAAAAAATGTCAAAAACAGCTGCAGAGACATATTTCAAAGCTTTACATAGGCGCAATGCTGCACCTGATGTGTGTTTCCGGTTCAAAAAGACTGATTTCCTTGAAAAAGGACATTGCAGTATATGGAAATAGTAAGCAACCATTGTTTTTCTGTCATTTTCTGATTTTTAATGGCAGTCAGCAAACCACCAAATTACATTACATCACAATACATCCCACTTGTCGTCTCTTACAATCAGCAATAGGGTACTATGGATCTAATTTACCCCAGTTATTCCCAAGTGTTGAGAGACAATATATGCCATGAATTAGGTAAAACAAAAGTTGAATCTATGTGATATGGTAAATGCTAAATTAATGATTAGTATAAAACACTAAGTTAAATTTCCAGGTATTTGCAGAATCCAAATTCTTTGGTTAAGTTAGAACATTGACCTGGTGATGGTAATCTACAGAGGAGAGACAACCGAACATCAAACAGCTGCTGAGACTTAACCAAAAATGTAAACTATAACTTTGAGTCCTTGAATGACCAAATCCATTAACATTCATCCTTTTAAAAGCTAAAAAAAATGATAAGGGGAGCAGAGTGGGCAGGGCTGTGCACATTGTTGGAAATGCAATTTATTTAAATTAAGAGTCATCATCAATAACATTTTTGAAGTTCTATCCTGTCCTTTTTCCCCTCAAACTCTGCTTCATAAAACAGCAGCTACACTTTCGAGACCATTTTTCTCTGTCTGGCAAATCACCCTGTTCTGTGCAGACCTGAGGGGCCAATAAGAAAAGGGGAAGTGGAGATTTATTCGCTGCATAAAGTCAAGAGTCTATTTTGGAAAGGCGTGAAATTAAATTTTAAAATTGCAGAGCCCGAAAGAAAGTAGTTTTATCCGGTAAATCTAAAAGCCACATCTCAAGTGGTCATCAGACAAAATAATCCTTAATCATGCTAGTGCTGAGGAAGGTATTCAGGTGATTACTTGTAACAGGTTGTATTACACTCACATACACACTCAGAGAGTGCACTGGCGCTGGAGTAATGGAGTGTCATCAAAATGTGTACATTGGATTTACTTGTACAAAAGAACACACTGTCCTGCGCTGCTGCAAAAACTTTTACTGCAAAAGCGGCATAAATAAGTGACGAGTATCTGCAAACTGTTTTGATTGAGATGACAGAGGCTTCCATTTAACCAGCGAAACTACACAGTTTTAAACTGTGAAGTATGATTCACACTAAGACTTGTTTTCTACTCGCACTTGTACAGATATGACTGTTTCTGCTCTGGCAGAACTCACTTAGTAGGGTGATGCAACCATGTTGAAGTTCATGTACATTTATTGTAATGACAAAGTCACTGCAAGGTGATCTGAGATCACCTTGATTACTTGTGATTACTGTGATCTGTAAAATAATTTCTGTGGATGTGGATGGTGGGAAGAGGCCTGCTCTCTGTCTTCACGTAAGTCAGGCAGGAATGTTTTTTATAAAAATGTATTTTGTTAACAGACTTGAAGAAAAGCCAACGTTTATAAAGGTCCTTTTTGCAAGCTTTGATACTTCACTGGAAAGAATGACTGTGAATGCCTGGCAAGCAAAGGTTGGACCAGTCAACACATAAGAAAGTCGATGATGATGATGATGATGATGAGGGTGAGGGTGATGTGAGCAATGTTACAATTTGAACTGGAAAGACGAATCGATTTACAGCATCTCAACTCCAAAGTGCTGTGAGAGGCAAATGAAACATTACAGATCTCTCAGATTTCAGAAGGATATTCAGAAATCCACTAATGAAATCCAATCGTGTCAGTCTGGTTAAAATGTTGAAGCCTAAAAATAAGAATAGCCTTGGCTCCTCCATTTATGTGCAGGAAGGGTTGAAGCTGCAGTTTCAGAGAGAGCACCTGTCCATCATCTGTCACACTGTTAAATGTGATAGCGTGATCATCTTCTGGTTATTGAGTCGGCTGTTTTTTGGTGTGTGTGATTATTCATACATACAAACATAATAATAATAATATAAGACACATTTATCATAAAAACATCCATCCTAATAATACAATCAAACATTTAATGCAAGGTATTATCCTGCATTAAAAGCAAACTGTGTTGATAATTACCAATAAGCATGAATTACCAATAAGAATGCCCAAAGAAGGACTGACAGTCATACTAATAATTTTCACAAATTACTGATTAATCATGAAGCCTAAAAGCCAGATAATCAGCTATGAGACTACTGGTACTTAAAGCCCAGATGAGATTTTGTCCAAATCTTTGTCTTAAACGCCATTTCAGTCTAGCTGTCAGCAGCCACGCAGCCTGAGGACTTCCTGAGCAGCCAACCAAAACCAGTGTCTCTTCTGGTTTTACAGTAAGTGCTTTTCATTAACTGCATTCAGTCTGGAGAGTAAACAACCTCATACAAACAAAACAGATCAAACGTGACATGTTTGTCTTACAATTCCCACTGATGATTTTCTTGTTGACAAGTATCTTTTCTGAGAATTGGAATTATTCTCGCTATACCTGCGCTGGAGAGACTCTCAGGGGAGCAAGAGATGCTAGAAGATGACAGCTGAGAAAAGTCGCACGGGAAAGTGCATAGCAACAGATAAACACACCAAAGTACATGACGCCTGAGAAATTGCCGGGTTTTAATCTACCCCCCCCACACACACACACACACACACACACACATACACACACTTGCAGCCACTTTACCACCAATTCACCATGTTTCATGAATTTTTAAACCCTCTCTCAACCCTTTGCGTCCCATTCAAAGTGTCCAGGTTAATTTGCCTTCTCGCCTTTACACACTGGTCCTGAGCAGATCATTTTTCGTGGCAGAGGATGCAGTGAACCTTTGACTTCAATTTCCTGGTGCCGGCTGACGTAAATTAGAAGAATGTTTCAACGCTGAGTGCAGCTCCCTGGCCTCCACTGTGAAGGCTGAGATGGAAGCTGAGCAAGGCGCGTGTATTTGCTGAGGGATGACTCAGACACCTTATTATTTAGTTAAGGTTTGGACTAGTTCTCACGGTTTGAAACCTGGTATTTGGGAAATCTCTAGTACTAGACGAAACAATGCAAAGCAACATGTACCTTAATCAAGTAGTGGCCATTTTGAAAATGAAAAGCATGATGAGAATATGTTTCTCCCATGTCTGTGTGGGGTTAGGTTAGTTGGAGACTTAAGTTGGCTATAGATAGGACTGTGAGAATGATTGGTTTGTCTCTGTATGTTGCCCTGTGATGGGTTGGCAAACTGTGCCCTGCCTCTCATCTGAAGCCTGCACTACAGCCCATATACCAACAAATACCAGAGGGCCTGCTTTGGAGCTTTGGGGCTCACCAGATTAGTTCCCATTCATTACTTTTAACTTGGAAATTACCTGCTATCTGCAACTTTGGAAAGACTCACTGATGCAGTTTAGTTCAATGACCCAACATTTATTATCAGTCATTGATAAAAACTCTTTCGCATTCTATTCAAATATCTTTGCTAAATGCAAACGTGTGATATATCATGAAAACTAATTTGAAAATGAAAACAAACAGTATGCTGTTATCATCTACTCAACTATGCACAACTACAGTGTGGATCGACCTTACTTGAACCACTTGTTTACACATGCAGTGAAGCGGACCGTTGTGACAGGGTCGACCTTTTTCTCCTGAATAATCTGTTTTTGATGGTAGCATTTGTTTACAGCAGCGTGATGATGAGGCATATCATGCTGCTCTACCCTCCAGGACTCGATTGTCCTCCTGGAGGTGTCTTCCTGCTTCTCAGCTTGTACTGAGGGTATGACAGGAGGTTGCTTTCCTTCCCCCAGTGTGTTGGTCATAGTTTCATAATCCGTCTCATTCTTCACAACCAACTCATCTCTGGTTGTGGTATGAAACGAGTGGCAATCAATGAGGCCCTGCTGTTTGGAGACTGATTGGAAGCTCGGTGTCGGGGAGCTGTCTCGCTCAGGGACAAGGTGTCTTATAATCCCGATTGTGCTCACAAGGCTTATTTAAATGCCACAACAATATATATATATTTTTTATTTATTCATGTGTTCGCTTTATATTTGGCCTTGTGAAGCCTGTCAGAATTTATTCCAAATAAATTTATTCCGAACAGCCAAAGTTTTGTTAGGCTAGAGAAGGAAGCTGGGCATCTGTTTTTTTTTAGCGTTGCCTGTACTGTTGAGCAATTTGTACCTAATAAATAAATCCATGCCTTTAAATCATCGACACTGCAGTCTTTAAATATTGCCACAACTAAAATGGCATTTTTGACAAAATCAGATATCTTTTCAAAAATTCCAAAAGACCCCGTTTCTGTATGTAACATATGTACATGCTGTTTTTACAGAAAAGATACTTTCATCAACCACTTTCAAATAAAAGGGTATCACAGCTGTCAGAGCTGTTGACGAATGTACAACAAAAGCAGCCACACGTTTATTAACTTGTTGCTGTGGAAAGCTACGTATCAGGAAATAATGACAAGTGAAAATGCAAAACATTGCCGTGCAGCTTCACATAATGATGAAATCTCCCAAGATTCTGTCTCCTCGCTCACATGCTGAACAGGTGCCTCCCTCGTCCAGGGTAGGGATCATTTATTATTCAAAAGGAAGAGTCTGTATAATGGGTCTGTATTATTGTAAACACTCAGCCCAAGTGGCTGCAGGCCATTGCTGTAACAACATTCAAGTGTAACTGTTTTATTGTATGCGTTAGCAATGTATCCTGCTGCAAGCATATTACTCCACTATTACTGGACTGTTTTTGTTGATGCGGTTTGTCCTTGAACAATGCAGCGAGATGACAGTATTGATCAATGGTTTATGAATTAAAAAAGAACTTTCATTCTGTGCAGTACAAAAATGTACAGAGCATCAACGTCTATTATTATGTTTACCAATATTATGCCGTTAGGCAATTACAAACATTATCCAATGATGAAGGTCACAGCTAAAAGCTTCAAACACAATGCACAGTGGACCTTGTTGTAGGAGTAAATCTTTAAGCCTTTTAAGACTCATGTTTTAGACTCAATTTAGTTAAAAGCATTTTTAACCCCCCTATTCATTTTATTTATTCATTTTGCAACGTATCTTTTCATTAAAAAAAATTTGCAAGCCTGAATGACGTTGGGGAAAATTGGGGGTTTGGGGCTTTGGGATTGCAATAAAAGGGATACTAGTCCTGGATCAGGGCTTTTTAATTGGGAATTAATTCTCAGGAAGTGTCCAAACAGTCACATGAGTTATGTAGTTCCACTGCATGGTGCTAAAGGATACAACTCAATTCTGTTTGTGTGTGTGTCGATGTGTGTGTGTGCGAGTGTTATTTTGGAGCAATAGAAACACAGCTAACTTTGTTCTTGAATCCCTCAGGGATGGTCAGCTTAACAGAATGCAGAACTGCCTGTGTGCACCGAGGCTGCACTAATGTATCAAACACATGGGTAATTCACAGCAATTAGCGGTGACTCATTTAGGTAAGTAATGTCACCACAACCCTTGATAAATGGCAGTCTAGTCAAAGACATGAGTCGGACTTTCGATCCCTAGGGAGAGTAGGCAATTGATATTAGGAGGGAAAAAAAAGTCCTTCAAAGCAACAACACATTTTCGACACTGGGGACATCGCTGTGTTGAAAACTCTGGTTCATTGTGTTGCTGTGCTCACATGGCCATGCAAATGTGCTACAGAACTTCAAATAAAGTTTGACTGTTTGAGGCAGTGGGTACAGCTCTGGACTATTCATGCCTTTGTTTTTAGGATTCAGGGTTGTTTTCATTGTTTTCAATGTTTGCTTGGTTGTACTTAGTTTATTTTAGATCAGATATGATGTCGCCTGGAAGAATTTTTTATAAAAGTTTTCCTATGTATACATGGTTCCTCTGATGCACATTACACAGTGGCATGCAATCCAAAGCAAGGCATATATTAAACCTGTCGGGAATCCTTTGTATTTTGTGAAAGGTGCCTGGATAAGATAGTCACATATTTCTTTCAAGGAGATGTGCCATGCTTTGCAATGCAGAGCACACATATTCAAAAAATATTGCAAATCCTTTGGGCTTCCCCTTAAAATTCGTATAATTCCTTTTCTGTATGAAATTGTACTGCTTAATGTGTTGTGCAGTTTTAAGAAAACTAGACAAATTATATCTCAAAAAACACAGTTCAATTGGGAATTGTGTGCAATTAGAATAACCATATTAACAAAAATATATATATATATATAATATATACAAAAAAAGCTGGAGTCATTTTGAGTCACAAAGATGATTACACAGTTTTATCTGTGCATTTCACCTTGAAGCCCCGGTTGCCATAACAACCAATTACTCAGCAGGCACAAGTGATTTTGTTTAGATTTTCATCATATGAATATGAGATTTTCAAGTTATATATCAATGCATATACACTGAGTTTTTACAATGCAAGTATTTCAGCCATATTTTTAGTGCCATAATAGGTTTGCATTTTATTGTATCATTTACTTCAGTTGCAACAATTATGCCTGGTAATCTGCTATTGTGAAACATTTTACCCAACCAATAGACCTGACCAATTAGGCTGCAAGGAAATAGTGGGAGAGCCAGCAAGGCATTCAAGGAACACCAGTGTTGACATACCAAGCAGCACAGAGGGCACCACAAGAGAAGACAATACCCTGACAGAACCACTGAGCAGACACAGTATGGAGGGACAGCAGCAGAATCCATGTCCAGGGAGTAATGATGTGAAGCTGCTGCAGTGGCACAGTCACGGGCGTCACCCGATCACTTGTCCTGTTTGGTAAATGGCCGCACCTCTTAAGTCACTGACAAGTCTCAACCAGACACACAGTATTTGGAGTTTTTAAATTGAACTTAATTTTATAGCCATTCTCGTCATCAGCTTATAAATGACAATATAAAAGAAAAGGCACCGAGAACATCTGTGTTGCCAGAGCATGTCCTATTTTTTCTCGAAAGTAATCAGTGCTTTTTAATGTGCTGTCCTTCATCTTACAGTCCTTACATTTAGATGATTAGTGATGTGTAGCCTATATAAATGATCATTTCATTATGCTCAGGGACTGACAACAACAAATAACGAATCGCACATTCCGGTGTGTTGGTTCAATCAAGTGTGTAGCTGTTCGAGTGCCACAGTGTTCTTCAGCTGTCAATCACAGTCTCCACGGGAGCAGTTTAAGAAGGTGAGGAACAAGCTATATGGCTTAACTGCTGTTAGTGACTAGAGATGTGACGTGGGAAATAAATGCTGGCGTACGTGAAATAAACATGTGAAGAAACAGATGTGTGAGTGTATACGGTTCAAATGTCAGCTTGTCTATCATACAGGATTCTGCTGTGATGATTGTTCGTGTCCATTTGCTGCTCAAAGTAATCAGCACCATCAGTATGCTGGTATGTGAGCGAGTTACTGTGGTTACTGGGATGCAGAAATGTTAAGATCTTGGGTGCGTACGACTTTGAAAAAACATCACATATTTAAATGTTAACTCTAAATTCAAGGGAAATAATGAAGTCACAAATAATCGTTTGACAATACCGACAAAACTATTAATTTAACAGAATTTGCTCTGACCTTCACTGAGTGTACAGTGTGTAAAAGCAAAAACCTTTGCGCCAATGTGCAAAGCATTGCTAGCATTATAAAGTCTATACTGATGAGTGGAAACAGTATGGTAAAAATCAAGATGCTTGGTTACAGGCAGCTTTGGTCTGAACTAAATTGCAGACTGGTTTAAAATATACAACAAATCAACTCTGCACACATCACCTTACTTAATGGGAGGAATCAGCCAAAAGCAACATATTCACATCAGTGTTGATTTGAACATATTCCTGGAATGAATGAATAATCTGCCTGCCACTGTCGGCGCTGTAATGTTTGCTTCATAAACATGACATCCGGTTAACTGCACCCGGTGACCAACAAAGCCTGAAGAGATCTGACTGAGGTGTTTACATGCCCCATTAACTGGAAAGATTAGGCTGGAATATAAGCTCAACTCAACTATATTAAGACCTTTTCCTAATTAACATCACACCTCTGAAGGAGACAGGTTAATGTTTGCTTTTTCCAGTGTTACTGTGCGTTATGCACAGCAGAAAAGGCACATTTACAGAGAAACAAGGAAGAACCCCAACTGATTCCATCAAACACCGAAATCCTTCTCTGTCATAATAATGGAGCCTCTCCGCTGAAATGGAGGGGTGGAGCGTGTTTCCCTCAGGTAGCCACCATGAAGTGCTGGCAGATGGAGGCTGCAGCTGTTCCCAGGTAGGAGAGCAGGCTGGAGATTGGCTTGTGGTCCCTCTGGACCCAGCCCATCTCAGTGGGGATTTCACAGCTAGGCCTTTTCACACTGGCAGCCTCTCAGACTGGGCTGCAACCGGAGCTAAAGGTTCACATTTCCCTCCTTCACTGCTAACTCCCTACGACTGTTTCCCCCTCATCTGAACCTGAGCCGTGCTCCTCTGCTGCGACGGCAAGCAAAAAAGCGAACGCATTTAAATTTGTATTCAATTAATGTCTTAGAGGAATAGTTACTCAGTGCTCACAGAGTTTGTTTGGAATTTGTATACATTTTTAATCCAATCTTGACACAACCTGGAGCAGTGCTGTTTGAAATGTAAAACACAGTGTCACTGGAGCTGCAATATTTGGTCCCTACAGCAGAACAAATGGAAGCCAGTTTTTAGACAGTGAAGAGGTCTTTATGTTAAAACAAGTGTGTCTGAGAGGGCTTTGCAGAAAGGCGCAAGGTCACACTGTGACTGAGCAGAGAGAAAAAAAAAGCATATTTTTATTCATCTATTCAGAAGACTATGGGATGTCCAAATAAGTGTAGGGAATGATTATGCAGGCAGCGATTAAACTGTGACTGTGCTAAGTGAAACTAATGAATACATGTGTTTCTCCACATGAACTCTGTTTAGGATTCAACTCATCATAAACAAAATAAACTGCAACAACAACAAAATCAGAGCTAAAATACTTTGCTGTCTGCAAATGACCTAAGTAATGTGTGTGTGTGTGTGTGTGTTTGCTTATACATCTGTGTGCAGTGATAGTGTTAATAATGTTATACTTGGTCAAACTGACTAGAGATACAGTGATATTCTTATTATCAGGGATTGTAGTAGTCACAATAGTTCAATGAAAATTTTATATCGTAACAGCTCCGGTGGATCATGTGAGCAAACAGCTGTTTTTTTTTTTTACACACAGGCAGGTGTAAGCAAACACCTTTATGTCCACCTAACACTCACTCCTGTTTTCCTTCTCTTCTACGGCCCCCATCCGACTCCCGCAGGAAAAATCAAACTCCTTAGCTCCTGAGTTAATCTGTCTGCTGGCCACAGCCCATAAAGAGAACTGCATAATGATGCATAGTTATCGGAAAGAAATGATCACCAGGACTGCTACAGGAAGCTGATTACAAAGAAGAATCTTGCAGAGCAGGACGCAGGCTGCATGCTGGAGTAAAACCTGGAAAGCCACCACTCAATGGCAGGGAGTCTGACAAAATTCCATCCAGGGCTTAACACATAGGTTTAACTGTGACTAATTCCCTGCCAGTAGGAAAGACTTCATTAATGTCATAGTAACAGTGTAATGATTAAACCCTTGCAAGGTACATCCTACAAATGATATTCCAATTCTCAAACTCCAAAACTATAAATCATACACATAGGAAGTGCCTCGCCTTTGAAGTGAGTACCAAAGTAAAAATGTAAATATACTGTCTTCCCAAAAATGTTATGTAAATTGACTTCTTGAATATTTTTATGAATAAATTACAGAAAAATGTTTCCATTTCACAGTGAATGCACACATGCTGTAGCTCTGGTAAGACAGCTGTAACCCTGCGTCTCGAGGTAAGAACCATCTTGCACAACACAATCAGAGTTTTGTCGTAGCTTGAAATACCTTGTGTAACTTTCTGTACCTCTCCATCTGCATATTCCCCTTTGTGACTGAATTAGAGTTACAGAGAGGATTCAATGAGGAATATGACTCTCAGCATTGTGACTTCATCCTCCTGCTCCAGGGCAGCATGATGCATTTTAATTTATGTGCAAGGTTTGTTAGTGAATGTGGCACATAGAACTTAGCAGTATTTGCAGAGAGGTCAGTGAGGGCTCTTCTCACGATGTGGACTGTGTGACTCATTGTTTACAGAAAAAAATGTAGATGTTTCACTAAAGTAAACTAGGAAGCTGTAATATATATATATATTTTTTTATACAGGGAGTCCTCGAGTTACGACGGTCGCGAGTTACGTTGTTTTCGTGGTTACGACACATCTCCCGTGAACTTCCTTGTTTCGGCTTAAGCGGTTTACCCCGTAAATACGTACCGACTTCGCACGGGAACTAGTTGGTGAGCGCTCTCTCTGTCTCTCAGCGCGCCTGCCGGCTCTCCAGCACCTCCACAGCGCAGCTAGGCTACTCTGCCTTGTGTTTACTTATGTGAAATGGACGGCTGGCGGGGGGGGGGTATGTTCCGACTAACGTCGAAATTCGGTTATGACACATTCTCAGGAACGGATCTCCGTCGTACACCAAGATGTATTTAAGTGGATGTTGGCTGTGCCGTGAGTCTCCTGATCACAGTATATTGTATTTATTTGGAGTTTGAGCAGTGTGACAGTATGTGCCCTGTCACAGTCACACGGGGATTCACCAGTTCTTTGACAGTAAATGGGAGGATGAGAAAGTTCAACAGCTTAAAGGGGTAGATTAACATTTTGGGAAATACACTTCATAGTCACTTTCTTACTGAGAGTAGGATGAAAAGATTCTTACTCTTCCCCCAGCTGGTTAGTTTAGTCAGAACAGACTCGGGGTCATTATGCCAGCCTGCTGAATGGTAATGCAATTCACCCACAAATACTTCTAAATAATTCCCAGGTTCCACTCATCTATGTAATATGCACAAAGGCCGGGGTGTGTGAAAATTACTATTTGTAGCTTTAATGCTACAAATAGTATGTGCGGAACCATTGCTTGTTTGGACTTCCTGGAGTCTGGTGTTGTTTTGGCAACAACAAGGTGACATCAATTTGGGGCTTCTCAAAAGCAAAGAGAACTAAACATTTATTTAGCTTTTTATCACACTTCTGCTGCTTTGCAATCTATGCAGACTCATGCAGAAGATTTCCAGGATTACCTCTCATCATGAATATTTATATATTAGGTATAAAATACAACATCATTCAATTTACACTATAATGAAACACTATAGTCCGCTGTGTTCAATGGGGTTAATCCCAGTTTGTTCTCTTTAGCATTATTCTCTGACTGAAGTTAAGCCAACATGACCGAAGCCCACTTTTAAAAATAAACAATTTTAGTTTTGTCTTTGGTAACTGGTGATTGGTGGCAGCTTAAATTGGGTCAGAAATAAAGGTGAAAGTGCAGACTCCGACCCTGTTGTGGCGCTAATACGTACATGTAGGCCATTGTGTTCATTTCAGTTCTCCAGTGTTTGTTTTACATGGCCCATATTACCAACTGGCTTTAACTGTATGAACTGGCTTATTATTCGACACTGAGCCGTTATTTGAACACCAGCTTTGACACAGCGAGTTCAAAGAGCAACTCATTTTCATAGAGTAAACAAATAAATATTATTGTATGTGCATTAGTGCAGCGTAAAGTGGTGGGATTTATGACCTTTATTGCAACCAGCTACTTGGGGCGATCAAGATGTCTTATGTTTAAATTTTTTGTCCATATATAGTCTATGGTTTCGCAAATCACTTGGATCATCTTTACCTTTGCTAGTTCATGATACCCCCCCCCCACACACACACACACACACACACACACAGAGAAGGAAAGAGAGAGGGAGAGATTCAGTGAAGATGAATAAATTGATATTATAACACAAGCTGTTATGCCAAAATTAGTTTGACAGTTAGTTTCAGCTAACTGTTTTGAGTCAACATACGTGATCTCCTTCAACAGTCTTTTTTTTGTGTGTTTTACTAGCTGATCTTATTTGTCAAAAAACACAAGGAAAAAAGAGATGAAGAAAGCAAGGAGATTTTACCACCAGAGACGTCCAATCAAAGACAAGAAAACATGTCCTAGTTTAAAAGTAAGACAGACTTTTGCCTACACTCTGAAGAGTTTTGTGGCCTGTGTGACTTTGATAAGTTTATTACTTGTAATAAGAGAAAACTTAACTTTGACAGACAAAACTATAAAGGAATAAGCCAGTGAAAGAGCAGCTCCAGAAGAAATCACAGTCAGATGGCTCAGGTCCTCCACAGGGCAGCTGTCTGATATGTTCCTTTTTATAATTAAACTGATATTACAACAGAAAAAAATCACAAGCTAAATAGACACCAATAAGAGCACATCTGTGCTTTTAATGCATTCATAGTGTATTATGTATTCCACCCTCGGTGTAGCACTGTGAATATACTTTTCTGACATTGTAATTAAATTGCCATCATGCAACATACTTAGCATGATTTTTTTTTTATTATTTTTGAATGAAATGTAATTATGTCATTTTTTTCTCTCGCAGTGTCCACTCAAAACAATGGCATAATCACATGGAAAATGTTGTAAGCCATCTTTTTTATTTGTTGCTGTCTTTCAGAGTACCGGAGCATAAAATTGGAATATCATTCCATGATGGCAGAAAAATCGTTTGATGGCTGCAACTCAATTGTATATTTTGTAATTACTATAAAAGGTACTGAGGAAGAACCAAAGCGTTTAAGGTGGATGGCTTTTTCATTTTCTAATTTGATGGCTTTTTCTTTGCTGTCAGTCCTTGTCTGTCAAGGCAGCAAGTCTGGAGCTGAATTGATATTCAACCCAACACAATAGTCTAAAGGCAAAAATGTCCTCAAAGGTGCAAATTAAAATCATTCATATTTATTGTACGCCATAGTTTTTTTTCAGTCCTATCTTAGAAGCTCACTGACATTTATCAGTGTTCTTTAAAAGATGTTTAAAACTGAATTTGTAGACTTCTAAAGACAGACCAAAAAGATTAGCCATTGAGGAAATAAAAAAAAACATATGACTCAAAGTCCCCATATTCTCATTTAATGGCTCCTGTGAAATGCTAAAACATTTCTGATTACTCATCCTGAAGAAACCTAAGGGCCATAAACTGTATATATACTATATATTGTTGAGCTGACTGTCCTTTGGGAAGGTGCCATCAATGAGGCACATGAAAGGAAAAAGCTGCGCTATGCCATCTTAGCAGAAGAAGTAGAGGAACAGGGCTGGAATTTGAAGGTGCGCCCAGTGAAAGTGGAGGTTGCAGAGGCTTTGTTGGTTGTTCCACTACAAGGCTTCTGAAGGAAGTCAGCATCAAAGGGAAGACCCAGAGGAAGACTATTGAATAAATGACCACAGTCACAGAGACAAGCAGTCACTGGCATCGGCTGAGAATAAAGTAGTCAGCGTGGGGAGCTAAATGACCATTCCAGGAGACAAACACTTAGGTCTGATCAGCATGTGGTGGGCCTGCCCCAGCTGAAGGCATATTGTTTTAAGTGGCTAAAACACCCAATGAGACTGGGGAACACAACTGATGATGTGTCACACTGGAATATATATTGTTAAGTGGTCCTCATCAACCTTAACCCAACCCAGAGGTCTCTACATAATCCACTCAAACAGAGCTCAATCATTAGAGATTGCAACATCTAGTCCTTCAGATAATCAGAATTTCTGATGTAAACCAAAAATCCACTGCAAAACCCCCAGGGATTAGCATGGACTATCTACCCACGTTGGCAGGATTCATCACTATACTGTGGCACGGATCCACCCAACCAAAAACTTCAAGAGGAAGAATAGCTTCTGAGTCAGCGAGAGCGGGGATCCAAGATGACTTATCAGCAGACCTTCATCTAGCACACCTTCAAGCCAGAGCCCAACCAGCCACTACCAGTGGTAAGACTTAGGATGAATTGGTGTAAGCCTCAGATCTTGTTGCCTAAATCTTCCCAGAAGAAAGAGTGGACAATCTTTGATTCAGACTTTGTCCAGCTTCTAGAAGGTTTGAAAGGAGTTGTGGAGAGAGGATGGGAGAGACCATATAAAACTGTGGACTGGATAGATTCAGAGCAAAAAGTAAAAACATTATCAACAAAGTAAGTATTAGCAGTTCAGTGCAAGTCCAGAATACATGGTGGAGGTGGAGATTGAGATACTGGTGAAGGAAGGTAGGGAGCTTAGAAAGCAGTGAAAGAAGCAATGTGGAAAAGAAAGGTCTAGATGCACTACCGAGCAACGTGAGGCAGCGTCTTGCAACGCTGCAAAGAGCAGAAAGTTTAAGGAAGCAACAAAAGAAAACAGAGTGATCAAGAGCTGCTTTCTGCAAGTTTGCGAAAAGCCTCTTTGTCAAAGAGGAATAAGGGACCTTAAATATACTGGTGAAAGAACCTGAGGAGTACCTAAGAAGCCTACTCTGACAGTCAGAGTCAGAGACATGTAATATAAAATGATATTAGTGATGTAGTGAATGAAATTTATCTCCCATACATAGTTCTTAGAAATGGTCACATGGATAACACATGAAGTCATTTAAAATCCAAGATGGTGGCCAAGATTTGCATGAAAATTGTGCAAATTAAATGGTGTGGATGATGTCCACAGCAAATCATACATTTTTTATATGATAAAGATTTAAATCTGGAAAATAGTTTGTTTTCTCTACCACCACTACTACATCTGTCTTCAATTTCTCCATGCAAACATGAAGAAGGTGATAGCCGCATGTTATTACATGTGGTCCATGCAGTCAGATATGGTTACCAGAAAATCATTATCCAGACTTTTGATATTGCTGTAGTTCTGGCAAGTTTTCATGCCTGGTTGGCATTTGGCACTGGGAAGTGTTTTTGATACCTAGCAGCCCATGAAATCTCAGATGGACTAGGACCGGAGAAGGCATGTGCTCTTCCAGTGTTTCACACATTAACCTGCTGCCACACTGTATCGAGTTATGTTGGACATAGGAAAAGGACTGCATGGGCTGTGTGGGTCGTCTTCCCGTAGCTTACACATGCCTTGTTAGAACTGACTTCAGACCCACGTGACATTCTGCAGAAGGTAATGACTACTATAGAAAGGTTTGTTATTCTGCTCACAGGAATTGACCAGGCAAGAAGGAAGTTGTTTGCGAAGAGGCACAATGTACTGTCAATTCCTCCCATAAACGCTGCTCTAAATGGCATGAGAAGAGAGCAGTGTACCAGGGAGGTCATGTATGGGGTCAGATACTGGTAACCACACCAAAACTACCTTCACCTTGTAAATGGGGCTGGTCGAAGACACCTAAGGGTTATTATGAACCATTCTGGACAAGCCTACCTGATGCAGGGCAGTCCAACTATGAACGTGTCTCCTGCAGATGTAAAAAGGGAGACAAGTTGGTCGTGGCTCTATATCTGTGGTCTTACGTCGCACTGTGAGACTGGTTCCACAACGGCCAATTTCAGCGTCTTGCGACCAAAGACAACTCGTGACAAATATCTGGCAGTGTCAGATATTCAGGACAATAGTAGCGATCGTAGCCTAATCAGCCAATAGAAATGACAGAGTAAAAAGAAAGAAATTGCAGGAACTGTAACTCCCAGGTGAGCAAGCTAGGCACTAGCACACACACAGACCGCAATAGTGCCCAGTTCAATGCACATAATGCTGCAACATATTAGGACTTTTATTTTAACCTTGAAGTTTTTATTTTGCATGAAAGTATGTAACAGAGTACAGGGGGTCCTCGAGTTACGTCGGTCGCGAATTACGTCGTTTTCGTGGTTACACATCTCCCGTGAACTTCCTTGTTTCGGCTTAAGCGGTTTGCCCCGTAAATACGTACAGACTTCGCACGGGAACTCGTTGGTGAGCGCTCTCTCTGTCTCTCAGCGCGCAGGCCGGCTCTCCAGCACCTCCACAGCTGTGTTTACTTATGTGAAATGGCCGGTCGGCTGGCAGCAGCGGCA
>JAFBJQ010001057.1:19290-29587 GCA_016785345.1 Trinectes maculatus
AATGGCCGGTCGGCCGGCAGCAGCGGCAGCCGGTAAGGAGATGCACACGGACACAGATGCGTTCGGGATCGTGGCGATACCGTAGGTTTATTCACAACACAGGGTCTACACGGTTGACAACAGAAATCTAAAGGAAATTCTCATTACACTCGTGATCTCAACCCCTACGGTGTGTCAAGAGGGACAAGAGGGACAAAAAAGGCAATTCACCATAATAAACTCTTATTTTAGTGTTGTGTTATAGCGACATCTGGTGGCACAATGTATGCACAGTGGCACAAGGAATGTATGGTCCGACTTACGTCGAAATTCGGTTACGACACATTCTCAGGAACGGATCTCCGACGTAACTCGAGGACCCCCTGTAATTTGATATGCAGTTATGGAAAGTTGTATTCAATCACAAAATACTGTGTTTAGTCATGTTGCATTGTGAAACCTTGCTTTATATTCAGCACCGTGAAACTACACCAAATTAACTGATAAGACGTGTACCCAGCAGACACAGGCAATAAATTCCTCCTTTGAAGCAATAGTCTTAATAGATGATGTTTCTCTTTGCCTCAGGGTGTTAACAACAAGACAGAATGTAAAACTGAGAGTTCAGACAACAGGACACACATACATATAGACCATACTTAGGTATGAATAAATCTGCACACACCCACAGTGTACAAAGTTACATACATGGTAATACACTGTTACACATTATATACTGGAGCACATATCCTGATATTTAACTGCCACAGTATTAATAAATAATAAAAAGTGGGTGCACATACTCATATATGATAACCATTGGTGTAGAGTTAGTTGACACATAATTATATAAAATCACCATTGTAGTAGTTTTGTTTTAATTGTAGTTTTAATTGAGTTTAATTGAGTTTTGAGTATAAGCACTATATAAGTGAGAAAGACACTAAAATAAATAACCACACATGGTAGATTGATGAATATGTAACCGGGTCAAATGACAGCACCCTCATTCGAAGACATACTCTAACCTGGTTTGAAGATGAAAAGTGCCAAAAGGCCGTGGCCAGCCTGTGCACCAGCGATGAGAGGGTTAAGTGTTAACCACAACTCCTCTCCAACTTTACCCCAATGAGAATAAAGTTCTTTGTCTCAGATGAGTATAAAGCATCTATGCACTGACTTTCTGCATCTTCTTCTGGGAGGTTGGTTACAGATTAACAGCTTGTTGACTTGCTGACTGTGATTTTCCAAACAGAAAAGGTCCTTGTATAAGATTTTAAAATTTCAGTAAATATGCTCTGAGGAATAATCCATTTGTATATAGGTTTGCAAACAAAAGAACACAGTAAAAGCTGCTGCCTTAACAAACAACAAGGTCTGCGTTCTTCATTTTTGTCTCTGGTGGCACAGATGGATGACGTACGCTGATGTGGTGTATAATATGCACATACGCCGTACCTAAGATTATTAGATCCAGGTTGCATTGTGTGGCATGGAATAGTCTTATAAGATTGCCAAATTAGGCAGTGCAAGTGCAAAAAAGTGCTCACAGCCCTCACAGTGCTGATTACAGTCTTGCACGATAATAATTTGGTCAGTCACTGTTCCTAATGATCTTGCATTCTGAGAGAAAAAGACACCTGAGTGATTCCAAAGTTTCATATTTGAATTCTGCATCATGTAAATGTGATTTGACGCAGATTTTCATACCAGATTAACCTGTGCAACTTGCAGTTACAATTTTGATATGAGTTGTAACCATCACCTTGAAAAATGGCAGCCATCTTGAATTTTTAATGACTCATATGTATTATGTATGTGTATAATACATATGAGTCATGTATACACACTCAAGAGCTGAGCAGGATACATTAATTTAACTAAATATATCAATAATATCATACTATAGTCAACACCAACAAGAAAAATAATCTGAAAACTGTTGTCAATGCCAGCCATTTTGAAAAAAAATTTTTGGACTGCCTTTATCTGTAAGTAAACCAAATTTCATGCTTTTATCACAAAATGCACAATTGTTATAAAAATTTCAGCTTAGTGGATTCACTATTAATGAACTGAGCAGTTTACAAATTTTCTATGCACCAGAAAATGTTGAGCAGGCCCTGGCTTAATTTTCAAGCAAGTCTGGAAATCTTGGAAAAAGTGACTTTCTTTTTGCAAATGAGGCCATCTTCTCCAGTGTTTACTTGTTATTTTTGTTGTTGTGCTTAGGATGAACTGCTGCGAAGCAAAGTGTTCCTGTAGTCAAGTTGTGTTTGTTCTTGAATGACTGTGGCTTCATATTTAATTAGGGATTTTCTTCAAACTGCCAAGCCTACAAGTTAAAACCACAGAATGAGCCATATTGAAATGCTTATGCACATGAGGCGTACTGTGAACTGAAGGCAACCATGAATGCCAAAGTGTTCTGATAAATTCTGTCTAACACTGCAGAAGGCCTCACTGCAAATGAGTGAGTGGTCCTATTTCTATGATCATATGCTATTTGTTAGGACAATAGCAGAGAAGGTCCCACTTGCAGCCAACACAATTCAACAGAGTTCAAAGTATAAGAAAAAAACAGATTCAGAGAACAGGCAAGACACAGGTAACTAGCTGGCACAATTTGGCGCAGACTAATAGGCATGCTGGGTTTAAATACCCACTAACCAATGAGAGCAAATAAGGATCAGGTGTGCTCACAACAGGAAAGGGAAACAAAGGCAGGAAGTAAGAGGGCGGAGTCAGGAGCACATGTCAAATCAAATCAAAAACAAGAAACACATGACCACCACCACCTGTTACCAGAACCTAAACAGCAGAATCAGTGACACTATCACTGACTTCCACCTCTTTCTACACCTCTTTCTCACACACACAATGACTGATTCAAGAACTATGAGGATTGGAAAAAATATACACACACACACACAAGCACGTAAGCACGCACGCATGCACACACACACGCACACACACATATATATGTATGTTTATATGTTTATATGTATGTATGTATGTATGTATGTATGTATGAACGCCCCTAAGGAAAAAGGAATAAGTCAGTCCGGTTAAAGCAGGCCTGTCTCACCTTGTTTAATGTCACTTAATTTCGTTTGCTCTGTGGTAGCCTTGCTGTGCCCTGACTATGTGTAGTGTACAAAAAATTGCAGTTTAGTTTACTACATATTTTAAAAAAAAATCTTCCAGTGGGACAGAGTGAAAAACTGTTTCTTTTTTCGTAGCACTTTCTGACAAAGATAAAAGGGTGAAAGGGTTCTGATCCTGCACTGTGCTTAATAAATTAGATTAGACATTGATTAATTTGTCAGGTCAAATCACCAATAGCTTCATTAAATGACAGTCTCTTTGGGCTATAAATTATTCATACTCATCATGAGCAGTCAGGACTTTTAAATTGCTCTGGAGGATGCAAGTTGATGACAGTATCAGCTCCTTCATAAAGCTGCATGTTAAGCAAAACATTCACAGATAAACGGCCACATCACCACCATCAGGTCATAATTCAGTCGACGGTAAGCTGAAGTGGGGTCGGTCATTATGCCTGTAAGCCAGCGCTGGGAGGCTGAGGAAAGCAGAGCCAACACTATCCTGGACGGCTTTTCGGTTTAGCTGCTTTAGCATTTGTCCTCAGTGTGACACGCTGCTGTTGTACCTTTTGAATATGTATGTGAGTTATTGGTCCTGGGGGAGCCACAATATATCCATGGAGCAGCAGACGGGTGACAATGGGGGCCTAGTCTTCTTTTTCCTTTATCTGGGCCTGTCTGCCTCCTGATGTATCTCTCAGCACAACTTGTTCAGATTGCCTCATCTATCATTGGCCTCCGATATGAAAATGTAGATCTCTGCATCAGGGCCCAGTCACATTGTTACAAGAGCAATCTGGAGGCATCATTGGGGAAGGCCCCACTCCAAAGGTAAGGGGGGAAGAAGAGGGGGAGGACGGGGAAGGCGGAGAGAAAGTCTTAAAGAGAAGAAAGGAGCTGTTTTGCAATTTCTTATTATCATGGGAGCCATTTGGGTGGGGGGGTGCACTCTATTGAGTATTGACTCGTGTTAAACAATACTGCGCCTTATCAGTGCAGTGTTTCAATTAAATACCTAAATATATTGTTGAAACCTGTTTTATACCGCTCTCTTCACCTGTAGAATTTAAAACAAATAAGTATTGAGTTACTGTTTATTTTCAAGGACATATGGCCGGCAGCATGGCGCCAATCAACACGGCGGTGTTGCTGTGAAATTAAAGACGTGTTTATGATTATGCTCCCATGCCAAATCTCCTATACCTCACATTTGTTTATTGGCTTCCCTTAATAATGTGTGAAGGGGGATCCTAATTAGATTACGTTTAATAAAGGAATTACCAATTTGCACTACACAAGGTCATTCATTATCTGTTCACAAACTTGGAAGGACGGGTTATCTGTTCATAAAAGTTGGCACAGCAGCATGAAGTAAACATGTCTCTAGAAGTGGTTCACACTGTCAAGCAGTGTAATTTACAGAGGAAGCACTGGCTTTTTAATGTGCTCGTAATAGTTTTGACCTCCAGATAACAACCAGACAGCACTACAGAGACAGAGAGCAGGTTGCTTCTAGCTGCTTATTTTACCCGAGTGAGCATTGCTCCTGAACCTACATATCACCATGAACCATCATCATCTAAAATTCGAACATGAAATTGAATGATAATATTAAAATAAATGATATTTCACTGTTTAATGGATCTGAATGAGTCACGTCAGGATCAAGACTACACCAAACCCCAGTCATTTTATTTGGGTTAATAGCTGTGATGAATGCTGCTGTTTGCTGCAGCCTTTACCACCATGTTGATTTAGCTGCTGTCGTACAAATCTGTGTGGAATAACTGACTTACAGCTTTATTAGCTCATTCAAGCCCCTAAAATATAAAAAGGACAACAAGGTTACGGTAGGAAGGATGGTCACCTCTAGTGGTAAATCTGCAAAGCAAAGTATAACTTTATGCAGCTAAAGAGCCAAATAGTTCACGAGGCATTTGTCTACCTAACCATCTCTTTGTGACACAGTTTAAATCACCCACCCAGTGTAACATACTACTGCAGAGCTACAAAGCTAGTTAACACAAAGCCATTAGGTCATTGACTGTTTACTGATAATGAGCTGGACGATGTAAGTCATGAGTTAAAAGCAGTGAACAGCTGAGGAGGCCTTCATACCATCCAAATCACAGCAGATCCGCTGAAGAAATGAATATAAACATATTCTTTTGTTAACTTCTTTCATGTGCTTGGTGGAGATCTCTGACATTCATAGCTGACATTACACAGTAGTATGGTCTGGAGAAACAGAGTATGTAATTCACAGTGACTTGATATGCCACTCTAGATCTTCATAAAACAATACAGCTGTTCTCGTGTGATTACTGCAGCTGTTCTGCATCTGTACAACATACAATTTTACCTGTACCAAATGGATCAAATTGTAAAAATATGAAAAGCCAGGATGCCAATTACAGTGTAACCTGTCACATGCCACTGCATGCAGTCAATGTCTGTGTGACTTAGGAAACAGGGGAATTAATGTATAATTCATGTGTAAATAAACCTTTCAATACACAGACAAATTTGTTCCGGCATCACCGTGGTAAAAGATTGACACAATGGGTACGAGTATCTCCCTGGTGAGTGTGCTTTCAGACAAACTTTCTGCTGCCTTTCCAATTATAATGACTTTGGATCCAGTGTGGCAGTGGATGTGTCATATGATATCGCTATGGTTTGTCTTTTCTCAGGGGTCTCATTGCTGGTCTAAATAATTTGCCACAATGTTGTGTTTTTGGTGTTGTGGTTGCAATTATGGAAAATGTGTTTGTATTTTTAAACATCCACTTTATTTATCGCGTTAAAACATTTCTTCAGTCTAGATTTTGGGTTGTCATTAAAAAAAAAGAAAAAAAGTTTGAGAATGTTTTGCATGTGAGTGTGTGTTTGAGTAGCTGTGACACAATTACTGAAAGATCTGTCACCATTCTCTGCAAGTATCCATCTCCTTAACGCCTTAAAACCCCTTTTCACAGTTTCATTCACCACTCTTCACTCCTCTCTCTGCCACATGCTCTCTTTTCCCCTCATTTCCACCCATGTCTCTCTATTCCCAAGTTTTCATTCTCATTCAGTGTCTTCATTCAAGCCTTTCTCCCAGAAATTACATTCATGTGCGTCTAATGGCAAATACATTTAAGGGAAAAAAATCCACTGGATGTTTTTTTTTTTTTTAGAAACCTATTAACAAATATTTTTAATTAACCTATTTCTTCAAGTCACAAATGCCTTTGCAAAATGTTTGCTAACAAAACAATACGTTTTAATTGATTTTGTTCCGCTAGTTGCAAATAAAGAATGATAAAGGCATCAGCATGCTTTGGGAAAAGTTTAATTAGATAGTACCTTTTAAAACAGGGCAATGGTGCTTCACAATAACAGTAAAAAGTAAATAAATTCCAACAGTTAAAGGTGCACTATGCGATCCTGCATGGATTCAGCATGATTTCATTTTTGTCTCAAATTGTAGGCATCTCTCCCTGATCCACCAGCTGCCTGCCCGCTGAATACATTGTGGAAAAGCCCAGTCTCGGGAGACAACACATTAACAACAAAAAACACTAGGGGCACAGGCTGCGCACCAAAACAAAAACAAACTACATTCCAGCCAATCACGACAAGATGGTTGTGGTGGGGGTTAGTGGTGTGCACTAACCATTATAGGTGTCTTAGGGTTGCATACTTCCAATGCGCAATGCCCCAGGCCCGGAAGATCAAGCCTTTAAGGCATTTTTCTTGCACAACCTCCATGAAAGCATACGGTACGATTTCACCACGCACAAGTAAGTTTACCATAGAAGAAATCAGGAGGTATGCGCAACTGGCATAGGAAACCTGTGTCCGTCTAGTCGGACACCGGACGAGAGTGCCAGAGTTCCGGGAATCCAGGCGCCAACACCTGAAGACTGGACACTGGAATGCAGTGAGATGCCTCAGGCCAAAACCCAGGCCCAAAGTCCTCAGGAACATAGGAAATAACATCCACAGAGTGGACACCAGAATCAGGGAGAACAGAGCCAATTTCAGAATGAAGGCAAACCACCACAAAGGTCCTTCCAACTGGATAGTAGAGTAGGGATGGTAAGTATGGGAATTGCAAGTATGGTGATGTTACGTATGGGTCGTCTTTCAGAGGAGAGAACCTCCACCAACGCCACCTGCCAGACTACATACAGAACTGTGTGAACGACAGCATTTGGCAGGTCCAAGAACAGGTTCAGCAGCAGGACCCACCCAAGCAATCCCAAGCACTCCCTGAGGTCCCTAACCACTGGATGAGTTCCTGCTCCTTTGACCTTTTTAGGGGACCTTGTGTTAAGATTTGTTTTTTTCTGTCTGTGTTATCTGTAGATAACACAGACTGCCTGTAGATACTCCCTCCCGTCCTGTGTCTTTTGTTTCTGTGCAGAGCCGGGGATTGGAGGCGATTTCCCTGTTCTCAGTTCACTCTTGTGCCTCGCTGTTGTCCTCGGTGAGTTCCTGCCTCCCCTCTTCTCTTTGTGCTCTGTCTGTGGTTTTGAATCTGAATCTTCACCCTGTTTGCTGCCTCCCTGTGAAAGGAGTTTTTCAGTCTTTAAGACTCCCTTTTTGAGTTAAAATTAAAGAGTTGTTCTGTTAAATCGCCTGTAGTCTCTGCTTTTGGGATCCAGCAAAACTAACTCTGACACCTTCTCCGTTAGGGGTCGCTCGGCGCATGTACACCTCTGTGGTGTTAGGTGGGTGCACAAGCTCACTTGCTCTACTAGACTCGGGTTCTGAAATCAGCTTAATAAATTCTGACTTGTTCGTTGAACTTTTAGAGCAATGCTGTCTCTTGGCAAACCGCCCACAGTCAAGACCTGCAACGCTGGCATCACCAGCTAAATGCAGGACAAGTCTCTCATCACACAATGGGCTTGGATCAGTATTGTCTTCAGAAACATGACACTTATCCATTCCCTGTACATCTGTGACATCGACACAGAACCCTTGCTGATTGGGCTCTCTAGACCTCTTGGACTGCCTCTCCCCGCTTATCGACTGTCATCAGGGACGCATCTGGGCCCAGGTCACGGTCCCTAAACCAGTCGGGACTAACTCTAGCCCACCAGTCCCAGACAAACAGGTTGCGGCTGTTCATTTTCCTGGCAGCCTGGACATGCGGTCCGGACAGACTAGTCCATAGATTTGTCAAGTTTAAAGCGGGTTTGAGATGACGGCAACCCCAAGAACAGCTGGCTCCCCCACTCGCCGTGCCATTCCCAAGGGCCAGAAATTACCGGGTTCACCGGAATCCTTTCATCCTTTGCTGTTGGCTAATAGCCAAGCCCAAACAATGAACCCTTGTAGGCACAGCAGTGCAAGAGGCCCCAAAACATATGACAATAAGAATTGTCCTAATCACAAATTCGAAGGTTTTCTATCCTCAATAAACTCAACCCATAGGAACATTATTATCCATTCATGAAATATTTGTCTTATGAGGCAAATTGCAATTTGTGAATATAAAATATAAAATAAAATAAAATTTGATTGATTGAATTTGATTAATGTAGAGCCATGTACCTGCTTATTAGGTGGAATTAGTTTAGTTAAGCTTGGTTCAGATGTCTCTGACCAGACCTTGTCTCGGCTATGCCCAGACATTATAGCCTCTGTAAGCCTCTATGAACTGTGAACGCTTGAAACTTTGAGCTGTTTCACCCTGTGCTTTTCCACCTAACAGAAGTGTAAGGACCAGAAGGATTACCACCTTTGTCCACAAGATTTTTCGACCACATCCAAGTCTTTGGACCAAAGGGGGAATGTTGGGATCTAAAACCACGTGAGACATGAAACTGGCTATTCCTGTGCACAAGTTACAGTAGAAAGCTACGCCAGCTTACAACCAACTTGGCCGCCAAAAGGAAGCACACCCTGCAGACGTTTGCTTTTTTGTTTCTTTCTTTTTAACATCTTTAAAAGCCTACGTCAGAGTCTTTAACTCGCTGGTCAAGCATACAGACTGTTGTTTTTCTTTCACTTTAAATGACGCAATCGCCAGAAACAGCTGATCGCGCACACGCCACAAGGACAAGCTAAGCGATTCTTCAGAAACCAAAGAACCACGTCTGTGAGCATCCCCGCTGCCCTGAGGAAAGCATCACGACGCTGCCGCCAGCAGTTCGAGGTAACGGATGATCAGAAACTCCACCAGACCTGCTGTGATTGCTCAAAGCGGGAATTTCAAAACTCAGATGGATCGGAGCAACTTAAAGTAAGATGTCTGGGCAGAGTTTAGGTTAATTTTATAGATATTTCAAAGAGTGTTGTCTTACATCTTAAAAACACTGTGTGACGTATGGACTGTTATTTGCGCTGTAATACTGTGGTATTGCATGACTGTGAATTACCTACTGTAATCAGTTAATAAGCTCAGGTATCTAGTTAAAGGACCAATACAGGACCAGACAGACTCCGGTGTGCTGGCTCCTCTATTGCTGGATATGATAACTGTCGAGATTTCTTTGGGGTTCTTTCCTTCTTTCTCTCTTTCCTTGTTTTTTGTGTTTTGCACACACACCTCACCTACATCACACTCCACTAACGCAGACGATGCCGTCGAGTGTGATAATTGTTCTATAAGAGAGAGAGATCACCACCATTTCACGTAGCTCTCAAGGATCGCGCACTCTCTCTTGCCCCTTTTCCCCCGGAGGAGTTCCAGTGCTGGTTCGGAGCCATAGAGTGATGTAATGACGTGGTTCCCCTTAGCACCCGGTCTGTGGAAAAAAAACTGGTTCTCAGCTGGCTGGCACGTTGAACTAATTGTGAACCAGCAACAGCCAGCCTTGGAACTGCTTTGGTGGAAAAGGGGTATCTCTGTTCTCTGTGCACACCACATAACTCCGCCACCCTCTTAGCCTCAGTGAGTATGTCACCACGTAACTCCGCCTCCCTCTTGGCTTGGGCCAAGAGACATCACCGCGTTACACCAGCGCCAGCTTAGCTCCCCAGGACACATCACTCACGTGGCTTCAGCGCCATACTTACACTTGCAGACCCACACACACAGCACAGGCACGCCCCCACACACACAGATATATAAAGTGATACCCCGACTTACGAACTTAATTCGTTCCGTGATCGGGTTCGTAGGTTGAAACGTTCGTAAATTGAAGCGATTTTTTTCCATCCCTATTCCCTACTCCCTACATACGGAAATGAATGTAGTGGACTATATAGGGGTT
>JAFBJQ010001057.1:31288-48673 GCA_016785345.1 Trinectes maculatus
TGACACAAAAAGCAGTTGACACAACACAACACACTATTACGACAAGGTTGTTTTCTCAGTGTTAAAAGCCTTTCAGCAGCGTTTTCTGGCAGTTGAAGAGTGGATGTTTTCACGCAGAACAAAGAGAGTTATGGTGGTCAAGTCTGCTGTCGATGCAAGCACTGAAGGTTCCAGCCTACTTTTTTTTAAATTATTAGATAGAGGGTACACACGATGAAAATGGCAATGGCATTGGTGTAAAAAAAGTTAATTTACTAACTAATACATAAATAACTAATACATAATTTTAAATTGTCATTTCATTATATAAAAACAGTAATTCAAGGACATTATTTGTCAACTTTCAATTGTAGATTTTATTAAAAAATAAATACAGGCTACCCACAATGCAATTTGTCGTTGCATCCATAAATAAAACGCGTTGAACTTTTTTATATGTGTCAAATATTGGGGTTTCGCGAACTAAGTCGGGATGTAGAAGGTAACAAGAACCTGAGGGTTAAGGTCTTTTACTTTCTATTTCTATCTCACATTTGTCCATTTTTTAGGAGAGAGCAACATTTTTCCCTATTTCTTTCCTACATGTTCTTTCTCCGCTTATCTTAGTCTGTGTCCATCGGTGCTTCTTTTCGAGGTGACACAGTGCTAACTGAATAGTTAGCACTGATGAAATGCAGCCCTGACACATGAATGGGAGTTCAAATGTAAGAGCATTTTCAGTGATTACAGCGCTGTTTAGGACAATGGGGGATCTGCACCAGGCATTGTAATGAGTCTCATCACCAGAAAAGGGGCAACACAGGGGACAAGGCAAAGTAGAAATCACAGTTTCGAGCCAGAGACAGATCCAATTCCCAAACTCTGTGTAATTACTGTGGATCAGGCTTTATCAGTGGCAGACATCAGCCCTGGGATCTCGTAGAAAATGATCAAAGAAATGCTCGAGGAAAGCGAGAGGAGGACGGAGAGAGAGCGCTCTTAAAAAACACTGGTTAATGTTGAATAAGAGATTACCAGGTGTACGTCGAACATCAGCTTTAGACAGAGCAGATAGCTAAGCCATGAGATTTAAAGGGAGGCTGGGCAGTCTTCAGGCGCTTATCTTTTGTCATATGAGTTTTCTCCTGAGGATTGTTTTGATTGTCAGCAGAGTGTTGTCCAACTGTTTGAGTTGATGAGATACGACGGATCAAATAAAGAAGATATTAAAATGTATCATGCTTTTCAGAGCTTTATAATAATAATAATGCCTTGCTCGCATGAAATTAAATTAAAAATACTCACAAAGCGGGATCCCTAAGAAATTATCATGATGACACTGTACATCAATGGGATACATACATTAACATCATATAAAACCCTGAGTCATAATTAGTCTCGCTGTATTTGCAGCTTTTATCAACCACTTCCTCTGAAACCAATTGGCTGTTCAGATTCTGTAAGGCCACTAGCGGCTGGGTACAGTGATTAGAAAAGGAGTGGCCATGGATTTCATTATGAGGCAATGAAAAGCCATTACAAAGTGCCAAATCAGCACATTGTGCCCAAGTCTCACTAATCAGTATTTTCTCCTGAGCACACAGAGCCACGAGGCTCGGCAGTGTTTCACTGCAGTCAAACAAATGCATTAATGAATATTACATTTTCTGAGCTACCAGGGGCTGTCCTGGTTGTCCCACAAGGATTCTAGTGATATGATGTCTAGGAATGTTGTCCTTGACTGTGGTGGGATTAGGCATGTGAGTCATGAATGTAACATCCAAAGCAGGCTCCATAAACGCATAAGATCTAAGGCTTCTTTCATCTTAGGTGGATTCTATGGTACTTTAAATGAGTGACCTCTGCAGTAAAAACACTCAGTGGGCGGCTGCACAGTCAATAGGAAATCCAGTATATGGCTCAAGTAGATTATATATTAGTGATATTATTAGACCCATGAGTGATGCTCTTAATTCTCCCTGTTTGCAAAAGGATTTTTCTCAATCCATGATAATGCTATTAGCCATGGTTCACATTAAGAAAAATCAATCAACATAATCAAAACAAAGGCGAGCACATAGTGTCAAGCCATACAACCTAATGTAAAAGCGTCGTATAAGCTGAGTGTGTGTTTGCAGATGTTGCCGTATACCCTGATATAATGTACATTAACTTACTCATTAATGTCTGAACCTTGTATATGTAGTAAAATGGCAACTGGACTGCATCCATATAGTACTTTTTTGCTGAGCGCCAGTCTATCAATTCAAAAGGCATGTTTATATACAACACATCTGTTTAAAATTCCCCAAGCATTTCACAAATGCCCAGCAGCAGCAGTCACACAAGCTTATAAAAATCTATAACTTCTAAAGGTAATATCATGTTAATATAATGCTGACCTTATTGTGAAGCCAGTATCCTTCATATTTTATTCTATGGAGTGCAAAATGCACGGGACAAACACTGGGACACCTCCAGATATGTGGGTTAAGAGAGTATGTGCAAGGAAGGGAATTGAGAGTATAGGCTGCATGCTGCAAATCCATGAAAATGCATAGCTGTGTTATGCAGTAGCAGTAAGGTAATATGTTTTGTTGTGCAATGATACTAGTCAATACAACCTGGCCAGATTTTATGTTCCCCATCAGACCAACAAATCCCTGTACTACTGCTTTTCATGTCTATCTTTTCCCTGGAAATTATCAGCTCAGTCTGTGGTCTTAGACTACGCTTGGACCATAAACAGGAGGAAAGACAGCCAGGTAGTTGCATTTTAGTTTTTAAATCTTACAAAATCCCATCAATTCCACAACATTATCCCTTCCAAACCGCATTAATATTAATATGTAGCAAAGAATTGTGTTTTGTGGCATATCATCACTAGTGCAGAAAGCGTGTGCAGTAACTCAATTTGTCTGGGATGCTGTACGGGTGGCCGTTTTATTCAGATGTTTTTATTTTTCTTCAAGCTTAGAAAGCAATTAAAAATTCTAATATTCTTTCCAAATGCAGCATATGTATGATTGTATTAAAACCATTTTGATTCATATTCAAAACTAATACAAAACTAGTTATCACAAACAGCTCGGGACTATTTGTACCAGACACTAAAACAATACCCGTTTCAGTATGTTGAATAATGAAATACAGGATTTCAGCACAGGTTTTGCTCGGAACAAATCTTTTTTGGGCCTAGAAAACGGTATGTTAATACTTTTCAGGCCTCCACATCACCGGGTGTGACATCCTCTGACCTACACCCTCAGCAAGGGCGATAATAATAATAATAATAATAATAATAATAATAATAATAATAATAATAATAATAATAGTTGTTAGGTCGTAATGTTAAATGGGAATCCTGCAGCTCCTGCAGCTCCATGATCGGCTGCTACCATAGTTAAATGTGACAGGAAGTGGCTGCACCCACGATCCTGGGTCTGCAAAGACAGACCACAAGGACTCACGAGGATAAAATGTGTGTTGACGAGACATTATTCTGATGAAGACAGAATGAAGAGAGACAAAGACAAGGTGAAGCTCCAAATGACATCAGCACTTTCACGGATGGCACTCAGAAATGGCATCTCGTTTTAGGGTGGCGTTAGAACAAGAGGCAAAAACGGTTTCATTGTTCATGTGGGCACAGGAGCACTGCTTTAGGATGGCCATCAACTAAGTAGTGTTGTAGTGACACCAGCCTCATATCTGGTGAGACTGAGTTTAACATAGTTGCCTACATGACAAAGTCAAAGTATGTACACACTCTTTAGCCTCATCTGATACCCAAAAATAAAGGTCCGATCAATTCAATGACTTCATATCCAGGTGTTATTGTAGGAAAAGCCCCTTTGCTGACCTGAGTTATGACAGGCCTGCCAGCTGCAAGTGCAAATGTAGGTGTGTAAAATAACCATTACCACCTTATCACCTTTTGTTCCAGAGGATTTCTGTTTGTCTTTTCAGACAGTCGCTATGTGCATCGACTCTGCCAGCAAATAAACATTCTGACACGGGTGCAAATGTAATGGCTCCTGAAAGGCCTGGGAGAATTTGAGCCAAATGTGGGTTTGCTTGTGTGTTATCTGTGCATGTTACTGCACAGGCTGTGCCGCACAACCCGACTTCCTCTCTGTATTACCAGTTGTCTTGTAACCATTCATTTCCACCCCATAATGGGAAACCATGCTAATGAATATGAATTGAAACATCTGCAATTTCATTCCAGCCTCATATTGTCCTGTTTTTTTCTGTCTCCCTCTCCTGGCAGTGACAACATTTCCCCAGCTCCTGGTTGGCTGCCGTGAAGCATGGTCTGGTGCGCTGGGGGCCTCATACGCTGAGAAGGTCACGTCTCCCGGTGATGGCTTCCATTGTCCTTCAGCAGCTCCTCTGACACTAATCTAGATACATCAGTTTTAACTGCTTCCCACCTCTGCAACATGCATCCACAGAGATCAATCCATCCATCCTGTAATTTCATTAAGATTTCTCTCCCACTCTTGCATCCGATTTTGCTTCCCAACCTCCACCTACCCCCCACCTTCTCCTTGTCCCCTTCACAACGCGTGAGACAGGCCATTCATCTCCATTTCCATTAAGCATGGGTACACAAAATTTGTTTTTTTAGAATTAATTGGGTGGGATTCCATCGGGGGTTTGAAACACATGGTGGTCAATGGATTTATAACGACACTGGGTAAAGTTGTGTCATAAATATCACTCTACCTCTCTACATGATAGGTTATTACCAAAAAAAAAATCTATAGCATAAAGAAATAGACAAATTTTCTCCCATTGAAGAAAGCTGAAGTAAGACCTACATTCCACTCATCAGACATGTGTCTGTTTATTTTTCCATATAAACTTTTACAGCTCCTGGAAACATGCTGATATTTGTGGCCTCTTTGTTTCTTCCTTTAGTTCCACCTGCCCTTTTTTTCATGTGAAAAACACACCGGCTCTTCTGCATGTTTACCAATGACAAATGGGGGACTCTGGTCTTCAGGGGCATGAGGAGGAATCAGGTGCACTAAGGCTGCAGGTCTATAGGCTCCAGTGGCTTTAAAGCCCAGGGGCCACCAGCAGAGAAGAGCCAGTCTGGCCTGAAGAATGAATGCATACACATGGGATGAGCAGGAGGGAGGAGATTGGCTTTATTGTTTTCTCCAGCCTGCTGCTGCATCACAAATTTACATTCCCACTGCAAAGCTCATGGAAATGGATTTAGCAGTGGTAAGGGACATTTGATGTTTCAGGTCTCAATGGAAAGATGAAACTTCTTCGCGTCCTACAAACTCAAATGTCAAATGGACCAGGAGGGTTTGTTTGTTTGTTTGACACAAATGTGTTTTGTTGTATAAATAACACGAGTTCAGATACAATTATTGGAAAGAAAAAACATTTGCCAGAAATAATAAAGACCATAAAACTGAAAAAAGTTGGCTGTAGCAACAACAAGCCTGTCTGATGAAATTAGTAGTAACACATTTTACAGTATTTCTTCTATGCTGATTTCACTCTATTCTTGTCACACATTTGTCCCTTAAATTACCAGAGTTTCAGCCATGCAACATGTCAGAACCACAGTGAGTCCCAAACTCTGCTGTGCACCAAACCAGAATGCCATGTGCATGGTGTTTGCTGGCTTGTAATTGGCCGTGACTGACGCGGTGTCATTTGTTAATTTAATTCTGCTAAAATTGTTTCCACACATTATGTACAAAATAGGCAATAATGGACCTAACATTGAAGACTCCCACATGTAACATTCAAGTTGTTTTGAACTGATATTATTAATTTTTATATGATGTTTTTAGTAGCCAGCCACAGTCACTGTGGATATTATGGATAGTATGAGTATCTTATAGGACTTACATAACATTTCCAAGCGGTGTCACCGCCTAAGTCACTGCTACAAAGAAGGGATGTTTTAGATGAATGCCAATCAAAGGCAATTTGCAGTTATAAAAGAGGCTGGGCAATCAGCTCCTTCATATGAGTCTTTTCAAAGCACTTTGACGCAATAAACACATCTCTACACAAGCGGCAAATGATGAGTGTCTCCATTATGATTACATCTGTTAAAATGTTGTCCCCCAGTAATGACGAATAATGTCAGAGGAAAAGGTTTCTAACTCTGGAGCAAAGGTTTAGCGCCACAAAAACAGAACCCAGCCGTGCTTTATGGAGACGTCGGCATTACTTGTGACATAAATTCCAGGAAACCTTACTTATCTTTAATGAGAAGCACACATGTATTCAAGGACAAGTAAATAGGAAAGAAGCACAAGTTTACTTTGTGCTGTCACTTGGAACATTTATTTGTGAACTTATGAGAGTAATTAGAGTTTTTCATTGAATGTTGATCATTTCCTTGAAGAGTGTGGCTGTGAATACTTACATATTTGGCTACACAAATCATCAGCCTCCACAGAAACGTTTTGCCCTTGGACAACTTGTAATACAAATTGACGAGTAGCTGAGAGCCTGCACAGACAAGCTCATGCTATTTTTTTTAATTGCTATCTTCCTGCTTGCGCACTAACCCTCTTTCTTCCCGCTACCATTCACCAACACAGCGTTACATTTTTCATGCTTTCTGTCTCCATACAAGCTTGAAGTGTGGCCATGAAAGTTTCTCTGCTGATCTCAAAAATTGACAAATGGGCCAAAACATGATATGTTGTCATGTAATATAATCTCATGTGATGTTGTAATCTAGTGTAAAGTGATGTGTTGTAATGTAGCGTGCATGGTGGTTATTCAACTATAAATAGTTTGCCAGCCACCATTAAATGACAAAAATAATAATAATAAGGACTGTGATCAGTTTGGTGCGAGGACTGCACTATTTAACCCAAACTGTTCACAACTACTGTTTATAATCAAATACCTGCAATGAGAAAATATTAGTGTTCTGATACTAGCAGAAAGTTAAGCTGATGTAAGAATTTGCCTCGAAGCTCCAAATACATTTAAGTCTCACATGCAACGACTTTCTGTTTCCATCACTGATACGATCAGAAACCTCTGCAGTGCAGATCCACAGCAATGAAAAGCCACTGACAGGTTCAAACTGGACCATTTGAATTCATTTCACGGTGCAAATCATTATGTGAGGACCGTCCCCCAACAACATGCCGGGCAGTTTCTTTTCTACAGTGCAAACAATATTCACACACATGCATGCACACACACACACACACATATGATCACAAATAATTCCTTTGGTTATACATGTGAAGTTCGATGTTTCACATGTTTTCAACATACAGCACACATGTATCTTTGCTGTAAGGTGATAACCTCCTCCACAGGAGACAGTGAAACCTGGAAACCAGCTGCTCCTGTCAGGTCTGCCACTAAAATTCTTCCAGGTATGTTCTCCAAGTGAGGATTCCCCCCTATTAAAAAAGATTTGTCCATGCACCTCAGTTCTTTTTTGCCAGTGGCGTGATACGCTAATCTCCAGCAATGGGGATTCCTCCAGTATTTGCACAGGGGAACACCAGTCCTAGCTCACACTACCCATGGGCCTCCCGATTTCCCTTCGAGGAGAGTATGACCTAAATCCAGCCTTTTACACAACTGAGCCACAGTACAGGTAACCCTCATTATGAAGGCACTTGATGAGTTATATGTATTATAATTTATAGGTTGCCTTGCACTGTAAATGTTGTTCTTTCAAAAGCGTAGTATTTGAATAATACATTCTGAAATAGTTTATGTAAATTAAAATACGCTGCTATTCTATAATTGTTGACAGGACCTGTATTAATGACTGGGTAAGAGATAAAAAATATCCACCTGTCTCCTTTACTTAAATTGTTTGCATTAGTGTTCATTTGGCCTATTGTGTCCTATTGCTGTGCTTGCAAAATGCTGATCATGCAAATAAACTAAACACATGCTACAGTCTACAGCTAACTTCATTCAAGCTAATGTATTTATTTTATCTAGACTTAATCTTTAAACAATTTTAGCTGGTACAAAGAACAAAAAAACAGGTACATCTTTTGTATGGGTGAAATCCTAACACCTTGTGTGACCTACATAGATGAACTGACACATCATGTCTCGAAACCTAAATTGCAAAAATGAAACTGAAAAGCAATAGTACACTCCAGAATTACCCAGAAAAAAACTTGGTAAGATAGCTTGGTGCTATAGCATGCAAGGCCTCTAGGCAAGATAAAGTACAAAGAGGACAGTATAATCTATGTTTAGGATTTTGTTCAAAGTCTGGTGGTATTTTGGATCATCTGAAACTGTGGTAGCATGTTTTCTGATCAAGGCACGAGAACACTGCATTACAGCTGACCTGAGGAGAAATGGGTGGTGGGAGGAAGCCGGAGTACCCGGAGAGAACCCATGCAGACACGGGGAGAACATGCAAACTCTACACAGAAAGATCCTCCAAACCGAGATTCAAACCCGGGACTTTCTTGCTGTGAGGCACGAGTGCTAACCACTGTGCCACCGTGCTGCCCCTTTTGAGGTAATTAAAAGAATTGAATTAATTCGACATTTATTTCTCCATCAATTAGCCACTGTGATCCCATTCCCCTTTCCTTTCATATTTAATACACATATTAAGAATTTTTCACAAGTATTTAAGCCTGACTGTCAAGTTTACAGTATCATTGACATTACTTTATTTACTTGTTGTTGCCAGCTGCTAGTTCTGCATGTTCAGTCTGATGGCAGGTTAGACACCAGTACCTAATTTGTAACTGTTACTTTGAAAGTTTCCAGGTGGCCTGGTTTTGGAGGCTACAGTTCGAAATGATCCTTTGGTCACATGTATCAATCAGTGAAACTGTTCATTAACAAAGGAGCCATTAGATTTTGACAAATGGCACCTTTTTGTGACTTAATGATTAATTGACGATCGATTCCCCAAGGCCTCCACTGCACACACAAAGCAGGTAATCGCTTCTTTTCAGACAGCCCAAGGTACACCCAGGTGGTAAGGACGGGTTTCATTTTTTAGACTTTAGAAAATGAAGACATTCATGCTGTCAGGCTGCTCAGTTGCAATCTGTCACTCTGCAGACTTTCGCTCTTTAATGGAGTTCTGATTCTGCTCTCTGGGCCATATAAGGACCTTGGGTTGTGAAAACAGAGCTTGGATATGGTGAGTGTTGTCAGAGTGGAGGACTCATTAATCCATGTTGAAACACGACTAAAGGTCATTCAAAGTTGCACGTAGTACAAATGTATGTGACACATAAAGGACACTCTCATCCTTAAAGACCAGCAATATTCAAGGATGGTGCTTATGAGTTACCACTCTTGTGTATATGGGTGCATTTTTAATTTGACAAACAGTGACAACACTGTGATGTTTGTACCAAAAAATCTTGACAGTACAAGTCAAGGTTTGAATTTAAGCAGCAAAGTCAAGTACTGTATACACTTTGAGCAGGGAACATGTCAATTTCAACAAGACCACGAGATTCAAGATGGGCAGAGCCTGGCAGAAATCCCCACAGTAGCACATATGCTACATATGAATTTAATTCGCAGCGAATTTGGACAAGCTATAAATTGGTATAAATTTTGCAATCATTGCAAAAATGACAGGCAATTTGTGAGATATAACTGCTGTGCATCTACAGGCAATAGGGAGAGATTTGCACCATTTGCCTGTGCACATATGCTGCTAGAACTGACATCCAAGACTGAAAATGTTGAAATATTTATGCATCTGGATATGGATCAAAATACACATGGTGACAATCCAAAGACACCTGCTCCATTTTATTTGAAATTCAAGTGGTGAGGAAACTCACACGGACATTGCCAAAAGGAAAAATTCGCAAAAAAGGAATCATTCAAATTAAATATCCGATATTTAAACTTGGATCCACGTCAACAACAAATCACCTGTTCCGTTGTTGGCCGATGGCCCAACTTTCCACCGAATTCAATTAAAATCTGTTAAGTAGTGTTTGACTAACAAACAAACTGACAAAAGACAAATTGAACCGGCGACACCGCCTCCCTCGCGGAAGTAATTATGCAAATAAACAGAGACGTGATGATCCATTTCAAAGGGACTCATTCAGTGATGGATTTCAGACATCGGAGTAATTCTCAGCCAGCCCTCCACAACACCCTCTTCCCACTTCTTTTACTAACCACATTTGAAACACTGTGAGACAAACCCTCACAATGTCTCTCTTTCCCCCTCTCCATCCCGTCTTTCTGTATCTGACACTCTTCTTTATTTTTTCTCAGCGGAGATAATTAAAGTGTGACAGGCCTTCATTTAACAAGTCCTTTTTTGGTACCTTGCAGGGACGAACACATGGCATTTTAATTACCAACGGACAACACCGGTGCTTTCTCGCTGTTTTACCGCTTCTCCAATGCAGCCCTAATGTACCTGACAGAGGAGGCACACCAGACCTGAAATTACAGGGATTAATGTTTCCAAGACTAAACACTTCAAATGGGTTCTCTGATGTGAGTGCCATGCAGGGGAGCGGGCAGAAAATCCACTTATAGCGTCATTGCCTTGGCATTATTCACTCTTAAAAGCGCAGCATGTTTCTGCGAGCTTGGCTGATGAATGCACGCGCCTCGCAAGGCAAACTTTAATCTGGAGTGTTTAGTGTTAGGTACACAATAATTGTCAGGACATGGAGAAGGCAGAGAGAAGGCCCAAAGGACAGGACAAGGCCTTGTAGCTGAACCTAAGAAGAATGTGAAGTAGCCTTTTTGATATACTAGCATTGCTTCATGCTGACTGAAGTGCTCAAAGTTGTATAGTTAAGCATATAGCAGAATATATATGTACAGGGGGTCCTCGTGTTACGACGGTCGCGAGATACGTTGTTTTCGTGGTTATGACACATCTCCCGTGAACTTCCTGGTTTCGGCTTAAGCGGTTTGCCCCGTAAATATGTACAGACTTCGCACGGGAACTAGTTGCTGAGCGCTCTCTCTGTCTCTCAGCGCGCCTGCCGGCTCTCTAGCACGGCAGCGGCAGCCGGTAAGGAGATGCACACGGGGGGGGGGGGGGGGGGGGGGGGGGCAGCGGCAGCCGGTAAGGAGATGCACACGGACACAGATGTGTTCGGGATCGTGGCGATACCGTAGGTTTATTCACAACACAGGGTCTACACACTTGATATCAGAAACTTGATATCAGAACTCTTATTGTAGGGTGGTGTTATAGCGACATCTAGTGGCACAATGTATGCACAATGGCACAATGAATGTATGTTCCGACTAACGTCGAAATTCGGTTACGACACATTCTCAGGAACGGATCTCCGTTGTAATACGAAGACCCCCTGTATATGTTTTAACCAGTCAAGGTGAATCTGAGTGAAAAGCTGTTTGGTTAGTAAAATGGGGATGGTACAGGAGTGCCCCTAGGAACTGTAGTTAAACTACTAAAGCTAATGAGCTACCAATGTCCACCACAAGAATGGACATTACTAACCAGGTCAGGTAAAGTGAGACTACAGATTACTACCATGCAGTTTTTGTTGAGTTGTTAATATTAAGTAAACTGAAATGACTCAGTTGACACTGCAGGGTGGGGCAGTACAGTGGTACCAGCATTGATATTTACACATTTACTTATTCCCATGTGTCCTCTGCGGGACAGTACACCACAGTAGACTCTCAAATGCAAACTGATTATTTCAAAACCTTTGGCTTGTAGGCAACAATGACATCCAGTAGTCGTAAACCAGGGGTGGGCAATTAATTTTTACAAGGGGCCACATGAGAAACCTGAATTGTGTCAGAGGGCCACACAGTAGCTGGGTGGTGTCACGTACATCGCAGCTCTCATCCAAAGCCAGACAAAAACAGTCAAAGTCGGACAGAACATGTCATAAAAAAAAAGTCGGACGCTCTGTTCTTCAGATTAAGCTTTACCTTTCATTTCTGAGAAAGAAATACTTGGCAGTCCATGTGTTGTTGAAAACATGGCATTCGTTACCAACTTTTCTTTTCTTAGTGTGAGCCGACATCTTGAGGGTAACCTGGCTAGCGTCACTTATCACTGTTCACCTTCACTCACAACATACGTCGTCACTCACAACATACGTCGATACGGAAGTAATGTAAACACTTTTCAAAATAAAAGTTCAAATTTCAAAATAAAAGCAGCACAGTTGTATTGTAAGCATGACACAGATATTTGTTTAATTTATGTTGTAATTTATGATTGGCCTCATGCGGGCCGGACATAATTTATGATTGGCCTCACGCGGGCCGGACAGAGACGTAGAAAGGGCCGGATGTGGCCCGCGGGCCGTAATTTGCCCAGGTCTGTCGTAAACCCTTTATAATTGTAATGTCTTATTTCACTTAACGTTTTTATGCATATGATCTGTATTTACCATGAGACAGCTCCTCAGCTGGTATCTGAGCCAGAGGGGTTGGATGGCGTTAAAGCCAAGAGTGGAGCAGAACACATGATTCCCATCCAGGTTGGAAATGAGCCCTGTGGACCAGGGACAGGTGAGGAGAGGGCAGGGTGCAGGGGAAGGCAGCTGCTCAGATCCATATGGTGTGCTGGAGTGGAGCGAGGGAAGAACATGGGGTTCAGGTGTCAAATCTAAAGAAGAACAGGTCCAGCCTTTCCACTTTATCCATCTCCCACTGCAGCCCAGCGCCTAATCAACTCATCCCACCCCTCTCTCAATCTGTTTCACATCATCTCTGTCTTGTCATCGTCTCTAACCCAAACACTGCCCATGCTAGTTCCCTCAGCACAGTCCTACAGGTTGAGATATTTACATCCCCAAAGGCTTGTTTATGTTGCAACAGTGTTTAAAGGAGTATGGAAGCAACATGAAACTGATGCAGTCTGTTTGGCTGGTTGTGAAGTCCATCAGTGTCCTTCTTGCACACCACATTACCGCATTTCCTACAATTTTACTTCCATACAGGCGACTGCTTGACCCTTCATAGCTTTAGTCATTCATTTTCTCTCATTCCCAGAGGAGACAGGCTGGTGCTGATCATTGATTGTGTACGTGTGAACCATGGAAACCATGATATGTTAATTTATCTAGCCAGGGGAGGTTATCGATACGACAGCAGCGCTCCATGGTGGCCCACATACATAATAAATGTGAAAAATCATCTGTTTTTCTCAGATAATGTATCTGAAATCTATGTGAGTATGGCACACAATATTTTGTGGTACAAATATTTGTCATTATATCGCTATTACTCTCTTGGAACAGTAAATTGCTTCAAATTATTATTTCCAAAGATCTGTCTCCACTATAAAAACAAATAATCTAAACATCATGAATCCACTCCGCAGACAGCAGCGCTGATGCTGACTGAGAGGAAAATAATAAAAGGGAGATATGCAGCCAAAAAAAACATAAGAATGATGATAATAAGATTTGTGCCTCTGACAAAAAACATAATGTTCTTTGTTGCTGAACTGTATCCTGTTGTTTTGAGGTTACTGTCAGTCAGGACATTTACTGTATACATCCTGTGCAATAGTTCAAGGAAAACTTTCACTGTTTGTGCAGTTCATTTCTTGAACTGGTGGGAGTCAGCTCAGGAGACTGACACGACTCTCATGTCTATGCTCTATGTATAAGGCTAAGACAAGCAAACATTTGAATTAGCAGTTAGCTTGAGGTAATTAATGAAATGGCAAATTTACTTGATGTTGACAGAAGACTTGTGGTAGCAAAGTAAAATGAAACTACAAAGTACCACAAAAAAATATTTGACTATCATTTAACACCAGGTATGAAACGTTGTTCCCATAATTACTTGTTCCCAAGGAATAATGTGCAAACAAACATTTTCATTCAGTTTTTATGGAGAGAGATGATATTTTCTCTGGTTTGCACAAGTAAAAAAAAAAAAAAAAAGATCTGTTTATGCTGTCTGACCGGAACATGACATCACATCTGATGGATGTGTCCATAAGATACAAGAGTTGTATGTAACCACAATCAAGCCATGACACTATTATGCCAAACGGCCCGTGAACTTACTCGTGTACTTATTCAAAAAGAAACTACAGTCCTTTCCTGAACTAAATAAAGCAGCTGACCAAAACCATGACTGTTTTATAAAGCTTAACCGTGTTTATCGTGATATCATAACCACAAAGTCCGGTCTGCCTGCTGCTGTAGGGACACTGCTCATACAAATAGCATCAGAGAATCCGTGTAAGAAATAGTGCAGACACAGACCAAGCATAATTCTGCCATTCCCCTGAGGCTGGATGGAGATACATTACGCCTCAGGGTACTCAGCTTACTGTTTGCAAGGATGGCCTGTCCCCTTAATTCAGTAGTCAAGAGTCTGGGGAGACACTAGTGTATGTAGCTCCACATACATTTACTCACTATACTACACCGTTTCACCCCTCAGTGTAAATAAAGGGCTATTGTACAGAGAGAAGAAAGTCCCACTTATATTTTCTCTTTACTGTGTTTTCACAGATACTGTATGTGTGTAACAAATTCTGATGAAATACCTGAATACGCTTTGTTGACTCTTTAGTCTTTGAACAGACAGAGAAATTGCAAGTAGAGCTCATAAAGACGTGTTCTTAACAGATACAGATGTGCTGAGAACTGAGAGTGGCAGTCTGAACATTAAATATTTGTTTCTGTCATATATTTCCACTTCCTGTTTCTTACTTGTAGGAAGGAGATAAGTAGCTTGACATTGGTGAAAGTAGCCACATAATGCCAGTGGGGCTACACATCCTTATCCTGCATGCTGTCTGTTGTTTTAGGTGGTCACTTCACTTTGTCTGGAGTACCATCCTGTCACTATATGAACTGAGCCGAATAGGACAGACAACTCATGTATTTGCGATCATGTGTCAAAACAAAAACAAGAGCTACAACACAGCGGTGGATGTACAGACTAAAACAACAAAAGTGGTAAGGCAATGGATTGCATCCAATCCAAAAACATGCCTTCTTAAAGTTGCACACGTGTAGGCAACCAGCGATGAATAATGCCAACATTAAATCGCACAGGTCAACAGTGATGATAATTATGAAGCCAGCCGAGGTTGGGGCAAATAGCAATCTTCATAATATGATGTTGTTCAGAATGATGTTAAACCTAAAGGGTTCTGGGCAACTCAGCTGTTTAAGAGATTACTTGGAATTTTGCCATTCTATACCACATTTAAAAAAGGGTCATGAGGCCTATGTAACCTGACAACTAATCTCTCACTTTGACATAGTACATCAACATAATGGACCTAAAAACATACAAGTCATGTGATTAGATCACAGAGGTTTGATCAGGGACTCGTCTGGTCTACCAGTCAGTTTTACAGCGATACTGTATGTGTGGCTGCAGACTGTCTGCAATCAACAAAATGTTTTGCCTGGAGTTTGACTTGAACAAGAAAATTCAGAAAAAGTTTTAAACACATTTGTAAATTGCTTTTCTGACTTTCTGACGAGAAGAGAGACAACAAGACCAATGCTATGCTCAGTTTCGATTCCTGTGTACGCAAAGCTGATTAGCTTAGAGCTGGCTCCGCCTAAAAGTAACAAGCCAAAAAGCCTGCTGACCCAGAAACCCTAATAACACTACAATTTTGTTTTTTGAGATAAAACTAATGAAACTGATTTTAATGAGTGAGATTCAGAGAAACTCACTATATACATTCGTTATGCTAGGCTAGGATGTATGGTTGCTAGCTGTGTTCTTGCACTGAACAAACACAATGCTATGTATCCCTCCTCATCCTTCCTCAAGATGTGTTGCGCTGATCACCAAAAACGTGACTGTACCAGGACGCTGAAACTGAAAGAAGCAGCTAATCTGAATTCCGCCAATATTCATTTGACTCTCTCCACAAGTTATTTTTTTTCTTTATCACACGGTGACAAATGTCGTTGCTGAAATGAGCCAGTAGGGTATCACCCTAGTTTCCTGTATGAATTTGCTACCATGGTCCACTGCTTTGCAGGCTAGCCACAGTGTAATGGTGTGGAAACAACCATCGCTGCAATCTGTTGGTAATAAAGCAACAACACTTCTGCAGCTAATCAATCTCTTAAGTAAATGTGCAGGAGTTTATGTGTATTCGTCTGAGCGAGATCAGCAGCTTTTTAGCTTTGGGGCAGCAGGTTTATCGTCAAAGAAAAGTGGAACACTAAAATATTTTCTCTTTATTTTTGGTAGCAGAAAGTATGATCACCAAATAATCAAGTCTCTCATCACCCTCCTCACCCCCTACTCCCATTCACCTCCCATCTACCAGACTGTGCGCCTCAGCCAAGGTTATCTCTTCCATCGATTCTTATCATCAGGCTGTCAATTGATCTATTACCCTGCACCCCACCTACTTAATGCTGGCTTGATTAATTATTGTCCCCCATGGGGCTGGGAGTGGGGAGGCTGCCACTGACGATTCTCCAGATTAAGATGAATTTTCACCGCCTTTGTTTCCTGGAGTGTCAGAGCGCAGCGACTTGTCTTGAAACATACTGAATTTAGACAAGCCAAGACGGGTTCTGCTGACACACCAGATGTGCGTCCAGGACATAGTGTAAGATACAAGCTTTGTTTGCGCACCTTTTTGTACTTCTGGCTTTAAATCTCAACCAGATATACTGGTTTCTAGAGGCATCCGATAATTTGTGAAACGGAAACAAAATCCAATTTGCATTTTCTTGACTCCATTGGCTCCATTGACACTGATAAGTTTCATTCCTTTATAGCATGGCGAAAACAGTAAAGTGGAGCCAGGAGGAGAGAAAGACAGACATGAGGAGATTTAACTGCATCGCACATAATATTGGATTTATTCCATTTTGGGCTTTTTCAGCATTAAAACCTCATTTATTTTGCCCTGAGAAAGGCTACAGCTACATATTCTAGTTGGAGTGCTTGTCATTTGAGGATTCTAACAGTCTCCATATTTGATGCCTATTTGTTCTGGCAGAAAAAGGCTTGTGGATATGAGCAGATCAACATATTAACAGTCCATTAATGCTGCTGGAACTCAGCGGCAGCAAACAGCTTGCAAAAGACACTGCTTCGCCTTGAGCAACAGTTACTGTATATTTGCAGTGGCAGGTAATTCAAACATAATGTACATATCATTTCAGGCAATGTTACTGAAACGGATTATGGTTTCAGAAATTCTATGGCGTTTTGTGCTTGTTCAGGTCCTGCTGTGACAAACACATTTAGTTTGTCTCTACTGGTATAAGCAACATGATTATATGTGATATATGTATTTATTCAGTTTTTGTTTATAGTAGTACAGTTACACAAGCATGTACCTAAGTATGATTTTTATTCCTGCTCCACATCTATTGTACTTTTGACTCCAGCTTTAAATGCATTTTATTTGACAGCTATATATTATATAAAACGTGACCATCCGATAAATAATTTATTATAATAATAATC
>JAFBJQ010001058.1:0-12589 GCA_016785345.1 Trinectes maculatus
CGGCATTGAATGCACCACATGTCATATATCAGTTATGATACATGACATTTTCTTTCTTCTTTTGTTTAGAAATGTGAATTTATTTTAAATAAATGTAGCTTCCTTAATCCCATTTTTGAACACAGCGATCCTGTTTTCAGAGGACACAGGCCAAAAAACACATCATGAGGTCCTGACTGCCTCAAAGTATGTGGATAGGTCATATATCACTGAATGCTTTATGTAGAAATACACAGAACATACACATGTTTATTGACCTGTGAAGTTAATCAAGACTCAATCTGGAGAGTGTTTCCTAAAGTAACACCCCTGTATACACATGCAGCACAGGAAGTAACCTCTGTAACAATACACTCAAACATTCTTTGTGTATGTACTGTAAGTGTGTTATAGGTGTGTGTGTGTGTGTGTGTGTGTGTATGCGAGTGTGCATGCTGGAAAATGCTGTCCTATTCTGAACATGTGTACTCACAACAGACACATGGCTTCTTTATTGAAGATCTAAACTCATGGTCTACAACACATGAGCCAGGTTAATGTAGGATGTGACCAAATCCACTACAGTGACTTTAACAGTGGAAAAATGGATGCTACATCAGATCCACTGGTCAGAAGGGTTGTACTGTTTTTTGTTCAATAAAACAGTAATTGCATTTAAGAACAAGGTGAGCTTGAACCTTGGTGGACTAATATCATTATGGCCAATTTGCCATGTAGTGAAAAAGAACACAGGAAACAGTTTCAATTCACGCACAAGCAAACAAACAAATTGCATTTGTTATTTAAACAATGTGGGCACTGAAAAGGAAAATTACAACTTTGTATTACAACCCACAGAGCGATGCAGTGAGTATGAAAACTTACTCAGGCAGGTCTCTCCTGATGATGCTGTGAACTTGTTTGTAGGCGTCCAGTTTGGACAGGCAGCGGCACTGGGTGTGGTTGGCCACACTGATGGTGACTGGCCTGGTGCCTTGTGTAATTGGCACTGTGATCTCAAACAGCTGCAGCAAGAGCAAAAGAATACATGACCAGGTGATTCAAGACAGGACACAAAAAGTATCTCGCAGTGCACTGTGAAGAATGACATTTCTGATGACAATAGCAGTTGTAGTAAGTACAAAGTAACAGTACAAGTAAGTGATGTGTAACATGTATATATTTTGTAGATTGCCATTTCATTCCTTTATATGTTTGCCTTTAATTAGATATGACTGTATACACTGATACTGTCTTCAAAAACTACAGTCTTCAACATGGTTCTAGTAATGATCCGGTTCACATCCATTAACAGTGTGAACTTTTTGAACTTTTCTGTGCCATTGCTGTAAATCAGACATAAAGAATAAATCCAGTGCTAGTCGAACACACCACAACCCATGCAACCTTTTCCTGGCACTCTAAGTAAACTACAAAGTTTCTGACAACACAACAGAGATTATGGTGTTCTCACTCAGTCTGATGGATTTTCTTCATCTGACTGGCTGTAAACGATTCATTGTGTCATTTCACCCCTGATAAAAAGCAGAAGGGCTCAAAAATGACTCCATTATTACAAAAGTAAGCTCTGTGTTTTGTGAAATTCTAGTACATTTGCCGTCGTATTTGTATGTAACGACATTAACTACTGTCACAAATTTCCTACAGCCACTTTTGATTTCAATGTTATGTTACGATGATACTATATTATTAATTGTTGTTTTTGTCCATTACAAAACCTTATTTTTTTAGATGGAAGCGGACAAACCATTCTTTCACTTGAAACGAAAAGTGACAAGGCATCCGGCTGTCCATCATTCTCCTTCTTTATTGTAGTGATTCCTTTTTTCCATTTTTCAAAGACTATTTAAAAGTGTGAAAGCAAGAGAGAGTTTAAAACATTCTCAGTTTAAAAACCTTTGTTTACTTTAGATCTACCATCATCTTCCCGCTGATGCTGCTCTGATTATAACCAAGCAACATCTTATCAGATCTCTTGCACATTCAGATTCCCCTTCTCTCCACAGTTGCCCTATTAGCATTACAGACCAGAACTCCTTTCTTTTCTTTTATTTACATACAGCATTAACATTAAGATAGAATTTATTTGACAGCATCCACAGAGACAGCACACAAAATTGAAGCCTTGTGTCAGATAGATGGATGGATGGATGGATGGATGGATGGATGGATGGATGGATGGATGGATGGATGGATGGATGGATGGATGGATGGATGGATGGATGGATGGATAGATAGATAGATAGATAGATAGATAGATAGATAGATAGATAGATAGATAGATAGATAGATAGATAGATAGATAGATAGATAGATAGATAGATAAAATACTGAATATTCAGGGTCCCCAGAACCCCGATGCACCAAAACCTCAAACTGAAAACGATGTAAAAGAATGTGAAGGATCTCCACTTCAATAAGAAAAAGAGCTGGGCTAGCATTTTCACATGGTCCTGATGAAGATGCTTACACAAGAAGAGTTTGCTATACAGAAAAGAACAGAAACCTAGAGAGCCACTTCATTTCCATCACTGAGTTGTACAGAAAGTAATTAGTCTCAATGACTCCCAATCACAGACCATAAACAGCTTAAAGGGTCCTTCTGCCTCTCATCTCAGTAAGGATTAAAATCATTAAAGCTGACCTCAGTGTGAGCTGGTGAAATGTTCCTTGTGGCTACAGAAAACACACACACACACACACACACACACACACACAGGGTTAATCAAAGTTAATCAAGTCTGTTCTTGACAGTTGTAAATGCTCGGCCGAGGACTGAGTATATGAAAGCGTTTGGATTCCCTGCATAGGAACCATGAGTAAACACATCAGATTTTACTGGCACCCAATGATTAGATGTCGAGATAGTTAGTGAACAGCTGGAAGAGGAAGAGAGGTGTAGAATTTCTTTAATATGTATAGCATATGTGAGGCAGTAATGGTAAAACTGTCAATATTACTAACTTAATACAGAAGAGTGAAAAAGAACAGACCAGTGGCACACAAACATGTGCAGCTTGAAAGTCCTTGACAGCAGGTATTACATAAAACATTGTGCAGAGAACCACCAGACAGCCATTGGCACTTAAAGATATTCACAGTCAGTCAAATAATGCATGAAACAGTTTAAAACAGCTTCTGTAACCTGCTGAGTATGAAACACTCTTAACTTCTGCCAGCTGCTTCATAACTCTGCCAAAGCAAATCAGCACAGTAAAAGTAAGAGGATGACGGAACTAACCACACAGCACCATTAAAAAGAAACGGCCACAGCTTTTCAGCTTTCCAAATGATCATTCTCAGACAAATTATTTTTAATCACATTCAAAAAGTCATGTGAATACATCTGAAGTGGCAATTGCCTAAGTTTGTAGGCAATTGCCATAATTTGAATAATGTGTTACAGTGCACAGCCATGTAAATCATCATATTCTGACCAGTAGTCTGAGATCACGGCCAAAAGCAGCAGTTAGGAAAAACTAGTGGAGAGAAAGAATGTCTTGTGAAACCTCAAAAGGCTGTGGCTCAGCACCAACAGCCTTGTCACTGCTGCCAGATGAAAGACTCGCAGCTTCAACCTTGGCCTCTTTTTTTTCTCATTCCATAACTGTAGCATGGCTCGATGCTTAACGTTATTTGATTTTATGCCATACGAATTCTCACTAAACTACATACACACATTTAGTCTTTTAAAGGGTCATTTTTGAAGAACAATATTGATGTTTTATAGAAAACCTACATGTGTTGCTATACTCAGTTAGCCATTTTTTATTAAACATAAAGTATATGAGTACAATCAATGTTTAGTCTAATACTGGTAAAAACATTATTCTTAGTGGACACATTAGCAACAAAGTGGGCCAGAGCGGTCAGGCCATCTTAGTCAAATAAATAAATAATTCAACTCATATTAACAGTAGCGCAGTAGACTCCGCATGCTGCGTTCAAAGACAGTGCTGCTGCCTGGCTCTCTCTCAAAAGCACCAACTAGGAGAGTACAGTGTTTCTCCAACATCTAACCCTATGTGACCCTTGAAATGAAAGCGCTGCTGAATAAAAAGAAGCAGGCTTTTTAACTGGGGGACAAGGAAACTCTGAAGAGGTTCCAGAAAGAGCTGAGAGTGGAGATGAGCCAGGACAGCTAAGTTGGAGGAACGACAACAGAGAAGTGTGGAGATGCCTCAAGACAATCAGGACAGTGGGAGAGGCCCCAAAGCTGGAGACAGGGAGTGCGCAAATGAGCAGAATCGGTTCTTCCATAGAGTTGTCTCTGCATCCACCCCCTCAAGTCGTAACAAAGTTCAGTTTTTGAAACGGTGACTACAAAAGAAGCAACTGTTTGAACAACTGGGTTGGAGGAAAGGCTTGTCGATGTGCACCTTTACATCTTCTGAGACTTAACACAACTGCTGACACATATTAAACTGACATACAGTCAGTGTGGCCTGGAGCTCTTTTGGCCCCTGCTGATGCGACCCTCATCTTTTTTCACGATGACAGGAGAAGTGATATGGTGTGTTGCTCCCTCTTGAACAATAATCTTGATATCCTGTGTTAAGTGCCAGTATTTAACTTGTGTAGGTTTGACGATGTGCAATTTTACATTTTCTAGTATTTTTACTATCTCGAAAAGAAAACAAACAAAAGGCACAAAGACGTTAAATGAGAGGTGCGTAAGAGTTCTCATTGGCCGAATTCACAACATACAAATCATAAATAGTCCTCATCTCAACTTGCACGGAGGAAACATGCAGGAATCACCGCTCTCAGCAACGAGCCCAGCCGCTGATTTATTGGTGAGACGTGGCTCTGCCTCACTAGTCTGGAAAAGGTTCAGTCGGTCTGTCAGTCAAAGTAACGTTTGCAATCTGCAACATATGCTGAAACACTGTCGCCACGAAGAGCAGCTCAATGACCAATCAGTGTAATTTGGTTGCTCCTGCTTGTACAGTGTTTCCCATGGAAAATGTCACAGCAGCGGTGCTGTGGGTCGCAGACATATAGGAGAAACACAGTTGTATACTGCATAATTTATCTCAGAGCAGAGAACCTGAATATTTACCCATCTGGGAGTTGCTTGAATGCTTAAGTTTAAAGAAAATAAACAAGAGCTGTTGTTCTGAAACACTTTGTCCATTGATAGATGTTGTACAGACGTACTGTAAGTAAGAACGGCATTTTTTGCAAAAAAAAATATTTATCTTACACCTATAGTTTGTGGCTAAATCCTCCCTATACTGTGTGATGTAGCGCAATTTCTTAATCTATCAAAAAAAAAAAACTCTTTAATTTTGAGCCCTCACACAACACTTGTATGCGCTGACAAAATGCCTCTTGATTTGAACCAGTGACACAAGGGAAATGCATCACAAAAACAGCAGACCTCTGTATAGTATTATTTTTTCAACAGAGCAGGACATCACATTGTGCACAAAATATAACATTGGTGATGTTGTCTTTTAAGTAATGGAACTTGTAATATCAGAGCGAGACCACCAAGTTGATTATCCTGAAATGAGTTGATCCATGATTTTTTGGTATTATTATCAAAAGTAATACTGGTTCTATGATGAAGGGACTACTTAAAAACTCATGAGTGCATTTAAAATGTGCAGCATCCAACTTTTGCAAGAATAAAGAAATGGTGCCATATAGGTAGCACTTTGGTGCCATATAGGTAGCACACTTTGGGTTTACCAAAGCTGAATTTGACACAAATTGTACAAGACCCTAAAGGCGCTTTTCCACTAGGCCCCAGTGGCCTAAAAACGGTTCCAACTTTGGAACCACTCGGCTGTGGTTCCAGTGTAATGGAAAACCAACCGTGACGTACCGTATTGTGCCGTCATGTGCTGAGGTGACCCTAGTGGAAAAGCGCCCTAAGAGATTTGCCAAGAATCATTAGATTCAATGTTGTTACAGCTGATGAGTGTCGTTTCCTTCAGTACAGTACTACACTGCTATCATGCAGCACAGTTCAGGCCAAATATTAGCACGGTTACACACTGCTTACACACACAGAGCGACACAGATGTGTAAAGATGAGTAACACAGAAAAATGCATTTGCAAATGTACTGCAGGTGAAGAAACATACCCAGCCACTCGCGCAAACTATACCTGTAGTCACATTCTGGCTACAGGTCATGTACACTTCCTGCTATGACTGAATCGTTTTCTCAATAGGACATCTAACAAAAGGGTCATCAAGCCAGACTCCCACAGCAGGTTCATTAAATGAACATGAAGAGGAAATGAATAAAGCAGCTGAGCTGAATAAAAAGCTATTAAGCACTGAATGAGACAGTCCATTAACAATAGCTGCCTGGAAATGAGCAAACCAGCTGGGAGTATTAACCAGTTTCTCCACATTGGAGAAGTGACTTGGATGCACATGAACACGTACATCACAAAAAAACACAAGCAGCTGTAATGCCATTTTCATCAGGTCAAAATACACATTTCTTCTTCATATTCACTTTGTGGCATTATTTTGCAGTGGAACAATATGCTTCTCCAAAACGTTCATTTATGGAATGTTTTTCACTTTGATATACAGTTTGACAGAAGGTCAAATGCCAGTTTTCTCGATTGGAAAATAAACTCAAGGTTTTCTGATCAGACGTCATGCATTTGTATCCAATTTGTCAGTACAACCTGGCCACAAATGGACTCAGCCGACCCTGATCCACTCCACACTGCTCTGACTATCCTAGAACCGTAAATCTACCTGTAGGAAGAACAACTTTCTTCCCATCATCTGCTCCAATTAACTTGTTTTAATGGCATCTTCAATTATGTAGTGAGCTGGATGCAGTCCATCCCGTCTCCCATGTCCCAACCCTCTCCACCGGTGAGTCCAGTAGCACCTCCCATGCCTCCTGAGTTCCCAGAAAGCTTACGCTCCCTTAATGTACCTGTCTGATGTACGGGGAGTCTGATGATTGCCACACCATTCTGATCATTCTGCATTTTGAATTTCAAGTTTAGGTCTTCACCTCTGATAAAGCCCAGATAGTCTTAGTTATATCTCCTCTCACCAACAAAGCCAGTGAGTGGGCCACAGTTAAGAGTAAAAGACGATCACCCATCTGTGAATCATTCTCTCTCTCACCAATACATTCACACAAATATTTCAATGCATGGTGTGAGTGTGTGTGTCTGTGTGTGTGAGTGTGTGTGTGTGTGTCTGTGTATGTGTCAGGGCAACTAACAGAGTGGTAGTTTTTAATAGGTGTTGAGTATTGTTGAGTCGGAAAGTCATCATGTTGTTGTTATCAGAAGGCGTGAACATGCATGCATATATTGTACAAGCAATGTAACAAACAATAATGAATACTAATACTAATAGAAATGTAAAATGTTCTCACGGTTTTGCTGAGGTAACCAGTGGAGATATTCCTGCATTGTTTGTCCTCAGAGTGACAGCATCCACCACATCTGTAGACGGACACACAGGGTGGTTTATAGAAGATGTTGGTGGCAGCTCCAAACTCCCTGCCCACGTCGACACACACTTCTCTGGGCATGCAGTGAGTCTTTCTCCACTCTGATTCTATACCTACACACGCACACACACACACACACACACACACAGAGTCAGACTAATAACACAGCCATGCAACCCTTGTCGAGGGTGTAGGTCAGAGGATGTTGCATCTTGTACAGCTTGTTAAGTCCTGTGTGGCAAATTGTAATTTGTGATTATACAAATACAATTTGAGTGATTGACTGATTTATGCAACATGCCTTTTTTCTCTCTGCATATTAATACCAATGAATTTCAGATTTTCATTTCATTCATAATTATTAATAGTTAAATGAACCACTATGTACTAAGTGGAGGTGCACGATATATGTTGTTTACAATAATATCACCAATGTTGTTTTGATTTTACATGACTGAGTAGTTATACTATCTGGAAAAGAAAACAAACAAGCAGCATATACACAATAAAGGAGAGGTGCATAAAAGTTCACAACACATGAATCATAGATAGTCCACTGTCCCACTGTTTTTTCACTGTCCCACATCTGACCTGCTCCGGTAACCTCTCATGATGTTACTATATGCATATGTGCTCATCTATGCGATGCACTATATGCATATATGCATATACTGTATGCATATAGGGGAAACACTGTTGCACGCTACACAAATGACCTCAGAGCAGAGAACCTGAATGTTTACCCATTTAATCTCTACAGTGGAGTTTAACTGGGAGTCTCTTACAAGTTTAAAGAAGAATATTCTCAGATTATCATGATCTAATGCTGCTTAAAAATAATCAAGATTTTTTGCCCATATCTTATACCCCTAATACTAAGTACTTCAAGTGCTGCTGTGGTGATGCAATTTCCATTTCTTAATGTCTAAAGCGAATTAAATGCAATGTAAACCTACTTTTCAAGACATCCAAGTTGAGGTAGGCAGCAGCAAATATTGGCTCCTCTGTGTTAGGTGGAGGCTTCAGCTGGGGAGGCTGTAGCTGCTGAGAGACTCTGGAGGAGGAGGAGACACCGGCAGCAGAGAGCTTGGATCTGCACTTCAGAGTGGCCCAGTACGAAGGGTAGATAAGTCTCATCAGTTCATCAACACTGGAAGCTGAACGCAGCTTCTCTTCCATGTCTGGCTTTGACGGAAAGTCCTGGAAGAGACAAGCAAAATCTTTACTAAATACTGTGTACTGTTGTCCTTGACAAGAACTGAAACAAATTTTTCACCTTCAGAATGAGGTAAGACTTCACTGTGGTTTGGACAGGAGCTGAGGTTTCAGTTGACTTGAGGGGTAAATAACCACTGGTTCCTCTTGAAGAAATACATCTAAACTCATTTGTCCAACAGAAATGCATACGGGATTTATTCTTTCCAACACTTATACTTTATATCATTTGGCTCCTCGCAACGGGAGGAGCAGCGTCTCTGGTCTGAGCCTCTCCCGGTTGACTGAGCTTCTCACCCTATCTCTAATGGAAACACACTGTGGAGGAAGCCCACTTCGGACACTTGTATCTGCGATCTCGTTCTTTCGCTCATTACCCACAGCTCGTGACCATAGGTGAGGGTAGGAACAGAGGTCGAGTGGTAAATTGAGAGCTTCACCTTGTGGCTCAGCTCCTTCTTCACCACAATGGACCAATGCCACACTGATCCGCCTGTCGACCTCCATTCTTTCCCCACTCGTGAACAAGACCCTGAAATACCACTGACTTGGGGCAGGATCTTATCCCCAACTGAGAGGGCATTCCACCCTTTTCTGACTGAGGACCCTTGCCTTGGATTTGGAAGTGCTGATTCTCATCCAAGTCACTTCACATTCGGTTGTGAATCGTTCCAGTGAGAGCTGGAGATCACAGTCCCATGAAGCCAACAGGACCACATCATTCGCAAAAAGAAGAGACCCAATCATGAGGTCACCGAACCGGACACCCCGGACACGGTCAAACGCCTTCTCCGAGTCCACAAAACACATTTAGACTGGTGGGCGAACTCCCATGCCCCTTTGAAGACCCTGCTGAGGGTGTAGAACTGGTCCAGTGTTCCACGGGCAGAACAAAAACCACATTGCACCTCCTGAATCCGAGGTTCGTCTATCCGGCGGACCTTCCTCTCCAGGACCCCTGAATGGACCTTACCAGGGAAGCTGAGGAATGTGATCCCCTTGTAGTTGGAACACACCCTCCGATCCCCCTTTTTAAAGAAGGGGAACACCACCCCGGTCTGCCAATCCAGAGGCACTGCTCTCAATGTCCACATGATGTTGCAGAGACGTATCAACTAAGACAGCCCCACAACATCCAAAGCCTTAAAGGTACTCTGGGCGGTTCTTATCCATCCCCGGAGGCCTGCCACAGAGAAGTTTTTTGACCACCTCGGTGACAGCCCCAGAGATCGGAGAGCCCGCCCTCAAATCCCCAGACTCTTCTTCCTCATAGGAAGGCAGCACGCCATCCACACCATACACAGTCTTAATGGTGCACTGCTTCCCCCCCTGAGCCACCGGATGGTGGACCAGAATTTCCTCGAAGCCATTCGGAAGTCGTTCTCCATGACCTCACCAAAATCTCCCACGCACGTGTTTTTGCTTCTGCAACCACCTAAACCGCATTCTGCTTGGCCCCCTGGTACCAACCGGCTGCCTCTGGAGTCCCACAGGCCAAATGCAGCCTGACTGCATCCCTGACTGCTGGTACCCATCAAAGGGTTCAAGGATTACCGGCATGACAGGCACCGGCCACCTTACAGCCACAGCTCCAGTCAGCCGCCTCGACAATGGAGGCATGGAACATGGCCTCAGGTGGTGATCAGTTCACAGCTCTGCCCCTCTCTTCACCCAAGTGAAGAGAGGAGCTGACACCACCACAAAGTCGATCATCAAACTTCAGCCTAGCCTCTCCTGGTGCCAAATGTGCATATGAACACCCTTATGTCTAAATCTGGTGTTCGTTATGCACAACCCGTGGTGAGCACAGAAGTCCAATAACTGAATACTGCTCGGGTTCAGATTGTGGGAGCCATTCCTCCCAATCACGCCCTTCCAGGTCTCACTGGCGTGCCCACATGGGCATTGAAGTCCCCCAGCAAAACGAGTGAGTCGCCAGAGGGAGCGCTCTCTAGCACACCATCCAAAGACTCCAAAAAGGGTCGGTACTCCGAGCTGCTGTTCGATGCATAAGCACAAACAACAGTCATGACCCGTCCACCTACCCGAAAGCAGAGGGAGGCTACCCTCTCGTCGATTGGGGTAAACCCCAATGTACAGGCTCCAAGCCGGGTGGCAATAAGTATACCCACATCTGCTTGGCGCCTCCCACCGGGAGCATTACTTATAAATAGCAGCTGATTTTCAGTTGAGCAGTATGAATGCTATCGTGAGTCACTGATATGTGAGCTCTTTTGCAGCTCAAAACATTGGTCAAATTAACCATGGAGAGAGCGAAAAAAAGGGAAAAGCCCAGTGCTCCACGCAGGGCCGACGTTCTCTGGGATAACTCCCTTCTCTTTAGGCAGCAGTGGAATCACTGACACAGGGCGACATGTGACCAGACTCAACGGCACAGCGTGGCTCAGATTATACATGGGCAATCATTCTCTTCCACACTCTCTCTCCACTTCACCCCACATTTCCCAACCACACCACCCGACTCTTAAGTGGGGCAACTTTACATGATAGCAAGAGACAATAGTTGAGGATGGAGACAGACAAACTTGTGCCAAAAAAACGCAGCACTGGCTCAATTATCTGGCAGTAGTTTGGGTTTCGCAAGGAAAATGTTGGACAAAAATTGGTAATATGCAAAATATGCTGCAAAACTGTCCACCACCAAAAGTAGCAGTGCCACTAATTTGTTTCATCACATAAAAAGCCATTCAGTGCAAAACAAAGAATGCCTCAAAATGCAAATGTCCACCTCTCCTACACCGCACAAAATTAAACCAGCACCAAAGCAAATGACTCTGGCTTCTTCGTTTGCCAATTCAGTCCAATATGACAAGAGTCCCAAATGGAAAGAGATCACAGCCACAGTGACAAATTACATCGCCAAAGACATGGCCCCAGTCAGTGTTGTGGAAAAGCCAGGATTCAAAAATCTCATTAAGACACGTGACCCAAAGTATGATGTTCCTGGTACATTACATCTTAACAGTACAGCTGGGAGTTGAAAAGTTTGTGCCTTCAGACAAGCTTTTTTTCCCAATGGTCATACAGGAGAACTCATTGCACAAGGGCTGCAAGATGCTCTGATGTTATGGAACTTGACAGAAACCCCTCAAGTGTGCATCACCACATATAACGGGGCAAATATAATCAAAGCTGTGAGCCTGAATGACTGGACACTGGACGTATTTGTGTAGATTTACCTCCCTTCTAATGGTAAAATAGCATTTTATTATCAACAGTGGTAAATATAACTAAGACAGCATTTCATGATTTGTCACAATCAATTAAAAACTATGTGAGAGTGTTTTGTGATTTATTTCATGTTGTTAAAACCACGTGAGAATATGTCATGTGTGTGTGTCCGCATAATGCATTTTTAAGTATATAACATATGCAAAGCATATATTGCCAGAAAACTATTTTGTGGATTTGAAATCTGTCTGAGATCTGGAGGAAATATATATGTAACTAACTTACAGGTTTAGTGTTAAGCTAAGTGACTGGATTGCTGACTTCACGACATATTAGTTTTAAGAGCAGCTTCTAATTCAGTTGAAAGGGGATGAGAGAGGTAGCAGCAGTACAGAAAGAGCTAAATATCCCTGCACACCAGCTGATCAGCAAATCTCCTACCTGACCAGCTGATCCTGACCTCTAAAAATCAGCATCGGTATTGGCTATAGAAAAACCTGTATGGGTGGATCTCTAGTATAAATGTGTAAACTGTCTCTCCTTGGAGTCATAGTTGATGCTCTAGACCAGGGGTCTCAGACTCGCGGCCCGCGGGCCAACTGCGGCCCTCGGGACGATAGTTTGTGGCCCCCACCTTAATATGAATGTTTAATGTTAGTGCGGCCCCCGAGTTTGACCAGACCAGCTGCGACACGCCTGAAAGCACCGCGATAGTTTCAGCGTCTGTTCTATTTTT
>JAFBJQ010001058.1:12724-33213 GCA_016785345.1 Trinectes maculatus
CATTTTTATTACACAGCCCCAAACGTCTTTTTCAAAACCTGCAGTGAAGAGAAAGGTTGGTGATGAGCACAGACAAGTTCAGGAAAAGTGGGAAGTGCATTATTTCTTTGTTGAGCACAGGGACATCTCCACGTGTCTTATTAGCACAGAGAAAGTTGCAGTGCACAATTTGAAACATCATTATACAACTAGACATGCTGACTATGCAAAATACCTGGGAGATGAGAGAGCCAACCGAAGAAAGCAACCAAAGAGAAAGATGCAGCAGTCAAAGCCATGTGGTTAGTGAGATGATTGTAAAAGCAGGAAAGGGTTAGGGTTAGGGTTCACAGAAGGTGAATTTTCAAGCATTGTGTGTCCAGAAAATAAAGTTTAGCAACTGTTAGGGAAGATGCAGCCGGAGGCTATCAGCCACACAGGCTACTCCCCCTCGTCCGGTTCTTTTATGGTGGAGGATTTCAGAATAAAGAGAGACGGAGCTCGAAGGTCGAGTGCAGACACGTTTATATAGTTTTGTGAAGTCGGCTATACAGAGAAACAATATTCCAGTGCTTTACAGTGCACCGGGGTCTTCCCTGACACAGCGCAATCCTGGAAGAGCCCAGAGACTTCCGTGTTCGTTTGTTTTGATCCTAACTTAACTCCGCCCTAAGGGCAGAGTTAGTACCCTAACGTGTATCAGTATTATGTGTTCTGCGTGTGTGCAGCGCCATATTGTGTAGTGACGTTATCAGTTGCTAAGCTAAATGAAGAGGTGTTGTGTTGTGTAAGCTGCAGCGTCCAGTAACATATCCTTCACAACATCAGCCTTTCTATTTTTTCATCTTATTTTGTGTTAAAAAAAATAAAGACATTTGATAACACTGGAGTGTTTTTGTAAGAGCTTTTCTTGTGGAAAACCTGATGCGGCCCAGCTTCACCCAGACTCGACCTCCAGCGGCCCCCGGGTAAATGGAGTTTGAGACCCCTGCTCTAGACGGAGGACAGCTACATGGCTGTTTAGTGGTTAAATACAGCTCATAGTTTACCTCAATCTTCTTCTTTTAAAAATGTATGGTCAGAGTATGTGAATGTTATCTCACTTCCTGTCCTTCAGTACAAATAGATATACACTGTACTATTTATAATGTCCACACAGTTGGAGTGGAACAATGTCTTCTCCACAGGCAAGGCCGTCCCTCTTTGTCTCACACACACATGTCCGGTCAGACAAAGTGAAGCTGTACACTGAGTTATAATGAATCTTTATGTACAGTATATGCTGTACAGTATGTGTGTATGGTTTAGTGGGGTCGATGCCTAGCTCCTCCATTTCTCAAGTCTGAGTGGCCAAGAAAGTAAACCCCAAACTGAACTTCTAAAAAGCATCACTAGTCTAAACCAGGGGTCTTCAACCCATTTTAGTCCGAGGACCCCTTGGCTGAGAAAGACACTGAGCACGAATCTCACCACCCCAGCCCGACCCATTTAGGTTTGATATTTATGCCTTATCGTTAACTATGAAACTTAAGACTCACACTTCTACTCCACTCCCCTACACATGTACAAGTAAGTACACTCATCTTGATTTTTACTAATTATTAATATTATTGGCAATTTTTATTTTTTAACCACAGTCATTGTTCAGTGTCCTTGGGTGTTTGAAAGGTGCTAATGTATAATATGTATTATTATTATTGTTGTTGTTATTACATGTTCAGGATTTACATTGGTTTAGTATTTAGAATTACTAACTTGTAGTTATACTGTATTCCACCAGCGAGTAAAGTCTTCTCTTCTGCTCCTGAGTTATGGTGTTAGATTTAAGGTGGAGTATTTTAATCACACACACAGTCACACCCAACCCTTTTCACCAGCCCATGCACATTCACACGTCTGCTATGACATCAGGAGCAAGTTGGGATTAAGTGTCTTGCCCAAGGACACATCAGCATGTGGAACCACTAAACCATTGGAACTCAAGCGCATCCTAGTGGACATGTGAAAAACTCTTTAAAAAATGAATGTTTTAATGCCTAGAGAGAAATAAAAATCCTTACGAAGGCTGTCATTATGCATGCATGAAATGGTTAAGGAGTAGTGTATTAGTGAACAAAAGAGTAATATTATCCTTTGTTTTTTCATATGTCCTACAACACAATGATGCATGTAAGAAATGGACCACAATATGTCTAGCTGACATGAGAAGGCATGGGGTTGTCTGTCCATTCATCTCAGTACTATCACTGTCTGTGATACAACTATTGATAAGAACAGATTTATACATTTACATTTGCTATTTTTTATTCATTGCCGTCCATCACCTTAAACAGCCTTTTGAAAATGTGCCATAAAATTAGGACCTGCCAAACTTTCCTTACTTTACAGAGTTACTGTCAATACAATACAGTCAATATAAGACTTACATGTTGCACTGGTTGCTCCACATCTCAGTCTCTTGATTCTAATATGGCAAGGTAGAAGCAAGAAAGCACTTCCTTTTGCATTATTGCCTTCATTCAGTAAGTAAGATTGAATGGACACACTGTTTTGCCAAAGCTGACTTAGGTGCTCTGCTTGATTTCTTCATGGCACAGTGCCAATCCGTTTACTGTAGTCCTCTAATGTGCATAAAGTAAAACTATGCATTAAAACAGACAACAATGAAAATACGGGGAGACAGTACTATTACTAGAAATTGAAAACAATGTTTTGTGTTAATTTACTTAATTGTGATTTAGTCCTTTCATAATTTTTATTGATCTTAATGTCTTTTCTTTTATTATATATATAATTTGTACTTGTGTGAAGCCGTGTTCTGTGAATGGTGTTATGAAACAAACTTTTACTTACGTTTCTTGTGACTTTTCTTTTAGAATCACCAAAGATCAAATCAAATGGATCCTTGATAAGGGTTGCTGTCTACTCATATGAAATGATTTGATTTAGAGTGATATTTATAGAATACACATTTGGGATTGATTAAATTTTCCACAGGTGGGTTAATCAATTTGAGCTAGAATGTCCACTAAGAAATCTCAAATAAATTCCCTAAATGTGACGCTCATTACACACTGCATTCCTCTGCAGACTCCAGGGGGTTATGAAATAGAGGCAAGAAAAACAGAGTGAAGGAGGGGGCACTTGGATAGAAAATAAGTGGAAGTAGAAAGGAGAGAGAAAGTTTGTTGTGGTTGGCTAGAGATGAAGTATGCGTAACAATTTATAATGACAGACAATGCGTCACATGAAGCCAGACGTCCTGCATGCCAGTGACCATATCATGTACTGCCGATGTCTTTGAGAGCCAGAGTCTGCACAGTAGTGACCCGGTAATGGAGCTGACTAAATTGCAGGCAAGGACAATTCTGTTTTACCTGTATTGCCACAACTAATAACGTGTATATTCTTCAAGGCATTTTACATGGAAGGTTGATTAAGCTATTGTTGCTGCATTTTAGGAGCGCTGATCACATGGTCCATCTTTATATGCAATCCCTGGTCAGGACAGAGGTCACAGACAGGAAGAAGACATGGCACAATAATCTTCATCATCTTCACCATGAGTAAGTGTCGTGTACCAACACAGGCCCATAGAGAGCAACAGAAATGTTGTGACAGACATTTCTGTTGCTCTCTGGCATTCTATTAGGTATTGCACTACTTCAGAGTTCATGGTCAGCTACATAGTTTGTGAAGGCTGCAACTTTGTGGCAAGCAGCAGTTCCTTGTTAGAAACTATCATCATTGTAGAACACTAGTAATACTAGGAGGGTTTAACTTGAAGGAAGGTTTTTGTTTCGGAGAGGGACGATTGGATTTAACAATTCAACCCTGAAACATCAACAATGTTCAACATCTTACAATGTTTCCATACCGTCTGCACCAAGATGTTTTTACCACTCTGTTATGCAAAAAACTGGCATGTTAACACAGACTGCAGCTTGGAAAGTTCATATTTCAAACATTCACAGATCAGTGTATTAGTCTAAAAACAACGAATGGAAGTAACAGCACAAACGCGAAATACCTTCCTTCCAGCTCCATGTTTTTACCCACTGACAATAAATCCTATGCACTTTGAATTCCTGAAAACCATTTTCAAACAATACGTTCATGTTTTAATTACCTCAAATAACACAAGGGTTGCAAATTCTGAGTATATTAGAGTGGACTGGAGTGGTCAAAGAACGTGGACAGAGTTTTTCACAAAGGATACAGCCGTCTCTATTTTCTGAGATGGCTCAGGTCCTTCAATGTCTGCTGAGGATGTTTTATGAGTCTGTGGTGTCCAGTGCATCCTGTACGCTGTTGCCTGCTGGGGCAACAGCTTGAAGAAAAAGGACTAGGAGGGTTTAACTTGAAGGAAGGTTTTTGTTTCGGAGAGGGACGATTGGATTTAACAATTCAACCCTGAAACATCAACAATGTTCAACATCTTACAATGTTTCCATACCGTCTGCACCAAGATGTTTTTACCACTCTGTTATGCAAAAAACTGGCATGTTAACACAGACTGCAGCTTGGAAAGTTCATATTTCAAACATTCACAGATCAGTGTATTAGTCTAAAAACAACGAATGGAAGTAACAGCACAAACGCGAAATACCTTCCTTCCAGCTGCATGTTTTTACCCACTGACAATAAATCCTATGCACTTTGAATTCCTGAAAACCATTTTCAAACAATACGTTCATGTTTTAATTACCTCAAATAACACGAGGGTTGCAAATTCTGAGTATATTAGAGTGGACTGGAGTGGTCAAAGAACGTGGACAGAGTTTTTCACAAAGGATACAGCCATCTCTATTTTCTGAGATGGCTCAGGTCCTTCAATGTCTGCTGAGGATGTTTTATGAGTCTGTGGTGTCCAGTGCATCCTGTACGCTGTTGCCTGCTGGGCAACAGCTTGAAGAAAAAGGACGAGCTTATCAGAAAGGCCAGCCATGTTGGAGTGGGGGACATGGGGGGACTGGACTCTAGCAGCTCATTCAGTCACTCTTATATCCAAGGTGCAGAATCGAACAACACAGGAAAACATTCCTGCCTACTGTGTATACTGTATGTACATTATGTATGTAAATATTGACAACTCTGTCATATTTTTATATCTGTGCAGATTTTATTTCAAATTTGTTTTTGTTTTGTTTTTTTTGAAAAGCTCTATATTTGCTATTGCATGTATGCATGCTATCATATGTTTACTTGCAATAATTCTATGACTCAGGAGCTTTGTAACTTTTTGAACTTCCCTCCGGGCATTAATATAGTAATTCTGATTCTGTTGGAAACTCTAACCTGGAAATTAACTGGAATATATGGGTATTAATGGGAACACCCTGGTTTGGTTTTCACCCTGGTTTAGGGATGCCTACAAGGCAGGGGATCAGCTAGTCTACAGAGCTGCCTAGAAAGCTCTTGGCAAAGGGCGAGAGAGACCAGAGGCAGGTACACACAGCTAACAGAGGGGCACACAACAACGATCCCTGCAGCATGTGGAGAGGAATTAAATGCCTGACTTATTATAAAAACAACACCATGCAAGCCAGTAAGGCCAGGGATATCCCTGATACCCTGAACCTCTTCTTCACTCACTCTGATAAGCAGCAGGGAAGAGCCCAACCCTCACCCTCCAGCAGCACCAGGTTTGATCCACGGACGCCACCGGATGGGCTGACTGGCCACCTGCGCTGACCAACTGGCAGTGGTGTTCACCAAAATCTTTAACCTCTCCGTAACAAGCTGCAGTCCCCACCTGCCTAAAACCAACAACACCATCCCTGTGCTGTCACCACACTACCGACTACCGACCAATCAACACCACCACTGTCATCATGAAGTGCTTTGAGAGGATGGTGTTAGCATACATTAAATACAACATCCCTGCAGACCCAACCAACCATCAGTTCACATACAGAACAAACAGATCTATGGAGGATGCTGTTACCATTGCACCTCATACAGCCCTGGCCCACCTGGAGCAGCCGAATGCCTACGTTGAGATGCTCTTTGTGGACTTATGTAGTGCCTTTAATGCTGTAATCCCCCATAAACTGGTCCATAAACGCAGTGAACTAAGATTTTCTAACGCACTATGCTCATGGATTATGGACTTCCTGACCAACAGAACTCGGAATGTCAGTGCACGCTCATGGACTGTTGTATCAAAAGTGAAATGAACGTGAGATTGTGAAATTCCTTGTCAACCACATCTCCAAGGACTTAACATGGATAGTTAACACCTCCAAGCTCGTTAAAAGGGCCAAGCAGACGATCTTCTTCCTGAGCTCTGGGGAAAAAGCTGTTTCTCAGCCTATTACCTCCCATACCAGGGGTGGGCAATTAATTTTTACAAGGGGCCACACGAGAAACCTGAATTGTGTCAGAGGGCCACACAGTAGCTGGGTGGTGTCACGTACATCGCAGCTCTCATCCAAAGCCAGACAAAAACAGTCAAAGTCGGACGCTCTGTTCTTCAGCTGAAGCTCCAAGTTGTTAGCAGTGTCCTCAACCCGCCTCATTACAGTGCAGCAGGAGAGTGACACGATCTCAAATGCGCCCATCAGTGCAACAGAGTCCAATAAGCACTCCTTAATAAACTCTTTGTCACGCCTTACTTTTTCTGGCGATTTTGTGAGAAATGACGTAACTTGTCCTGACAGCTGCATCTTTAGGGGTGTGAAAAGTCCTTGTTGGGTTTGCAGTTTTGCTAGCAACGCATCAGACTCCCTTGCGTGCTCTTCATCAGACAGATTTCTGTATTTATCCTCATGCTTGGTCGTATAGTGGCGATTCAAATTCTAATCCTTAAACACAACGACCTGTGTACCACAGATTAAGCTTTACCTTTAATTTCTGAGAAAGAAATACTTGGCAGTCCATGTGTTGTTGAAAACACGGCATTCGTTACCAACTTTTCTTTTCTTAGTGTGAGCCGACATCTTGAGGGTAACCTGGCTAGCGTCACTTATCACTGTTCACCTTCACTCACAACACACGCATGCACGATACGGAAGTAATACAAACGTAAATGTAAACGCTTTTCAAAATACAATTTCAAATTTCAAAATAAAAGCAGCACAGTTGTATTGTAAGCATGACACAGATATTTGTTTAATTTATGTTGTAATTTATGATTGGCCTCACGCGGGCCGGACAGAGACGTAGAAAGGGCCGGATGTGGCCCGCGGGCCGTAATTTGCCCAGGTCTGTCCCATACGCTCAGCATATACAGAGTCCAGGTTCGGATTCAATTGACTTTCAACCAGCAATGTCCTTTTCTCAGTAATATATTATTCCTCAGTAATTTGCAGCATCCTGCTTCTGTACACTATTGGCCACGCTTGGCCATAGAGTCCAAGCGTCTTCATGTACAGTGTTTTCATCTATTACTCATACAGATAATTCCCAGCATGCCACACAATTCAGCAGGGCTACTGACACCCCGTTACTGCATACATTTGTGCCCAAGGACTTCATCCAGTAAGGTAAATTGTGACTGGTGTAAGTACGATTGATATATGGTATTTAAATTAAATTAAATTAAATTGTGACAGATCACTTGTAACTCTGCAACTGTAGGCTACTGAAGCAGGCTTCTACTTAAGCTAGCTAGCTATCCATTAGGCCTACTAGTAGCCCATCCTAATCTGGGGAGCTGTAGCCCTAGCTAGTGAGGTTTATGTACCACAGCAGTTTATCCCCGAATCCAGTTGAAGAGGACATTAGCATACACCTCCACTAGCCATGATGCTAATGTTATTAGCTTCTCAAGCTAATAGTTGGCAATAATATGGAAAAGCACATCCAACATGAAATCTCAAATTTGCAAAAATGATTTTCAAAGTTGCATCAATCAATATTTGAGACTACTGGTGCCTGAATGAAGGTTACACCAGCTACCTATAATAAAGTACAAAGGAATTAAATAGAAAAATGCAGTTAAAGTGCAGTTAAATTAGATTCAATTATGACTGAATGTAAAAGCAGATAAATAAAAATAATAATAAAATATAATAAACATAACCAAGTGATAGTTCTTGGTTACAAATTAAAGCTTGGTTACAAATAATAGCAAAAAATGCACTCCAAACTGAGTGCTCTAGACTCTAGAGCACTCACTTAAGGGTCTTAATATACAACAACTGTTTTGTCACTAATCTAATTTCTTCAATTAATGATGTGGGGGACTGACAGATAGCCTGCAGTCTTTTTTTCTTTTAGCTGTTAGCTCTCTTCTGAGGCTTCTGTTAACCTCTGGGCTTTGGAACATAATCTCAATATTACAAAGGCAGACAGGTACCAATACTGATCTGAGCAGTTTTAATCACCTGCTGTTGAGTCTTGTAGTCTTGGGCCCTGCACGTCATTAGGATTTTTCCAATTATACCTTGAAAAGAGAATATTTCCTGAAAGATTATAGCAAACCAAAATTTCTGTGTTTTTTTGCCAGAAAGGCCCCATAAACTAGCTTTCCATCCTGTTGTGAGCAGCATTTTTACCAATTACCTTTTAGACCTCTTAGGCTGTTTCTAACTATATATTTTAATTGGCTGCAGGATGCAAATCACTGTACATCTGGAGGTTAACTGGGAAAAGCTTCCAGAGTATCGGTCTGTCTCACACAAACATGTGAGAGCAAAGCCCAATCTGGCCAGCTCTACCAACCCTTTCCACTCGCCCACCCCCACCCCAACCTATATTTCACCTGTAATACCAGATACAGCCAATGTCCAGCAACAAGGCTTTGAACACAAGGCCTCTAACTCAAATGTCACTGAGGTCAGGTGTACATGTGCAGGCTACCCTGTCCCCCTCTAGGTAGTATGTCTCCATATTACAACTGACTAGACAGTATAGACTAGTGTTGAAGTACTCAAGACCGATCCCGTGACCGTTTTTGCTTGGTCTCTGTCTTTTCTTGGTCTGGGACATGACGGTCTTGAAGGGATTTCAAAAAACAGTGTAGCTTCATTATTATGCTCCCTTCTTCAAATGCAACCAATAAGATGCATCTATTTAAAAAAAAATATTACAATGCATATTTTTTTCTCATTAGCACCACCGCTGCCTGCGTCTTTCCCGTCTCTTCATGAGCGAACCTCTCTCACATGCATTATCTGTGGAACCAGTCAGCCTAAGCAATGTAGCCCTCTTTTCTTGTTTGTTAGTGTTCCTCAGTTCTTCTGGGTTGTGGGTAATAAGGGGGCTACAATATTTCTGGTGATCTGGTGATCCAAAACAAAATTATTACTTAAATATAAATAATGTACCCATAAAAACACAAAATCACACAATAACTTCAGTAATATAAATAATCTGAAAATACAATGTGCAGTACTTACTGTTACAGTAAAATAACGGAAATGTCAGTGAGAGAGAGGGAGAGTCATTGAGTATGGTTTCATTATTGAAGTTACCGTGTTATGCTGAAAAACAAACTATGAGCATTGTGTTGACATTAGGAGCTATCTCAGTACATAAATTGCCTATATCTACAGTGACTGGAAACATTAAAAGAGAAATGTACTGTTTTTACTGTAATGTATTTTGCCTGTAGTGGAAATTGTACTAGTCATGTTGATTCTAACACTAGTCTTTTTCCGAGCTTGGTCTCGGTCTTGGTCTCAATACCCGAAGTCTTGGTCTTGTTTTGTCTCAATAACCCTCGATCTTGGAAGAGTTAGGGCAGTCTTTACTACACCGCTAGTATAGACTGTAGTCAACTGTAGCACTGTCTCACAGAGGACATACTTCAGTAAGGCTTTTACAGTGAGAAAATCTAAATCTCTGAGCTTGTAGGTCATTATCCATATTTGCATAATCTTTTATCTGCTGTACACTGGTGTGTGTGAACATCATATGTTTCCTGAGGAAAAAATATTTTACAGACGAAACAATGAAACAAAGTTTTTTCATTGAACATTACAATGAACAAGATTTTAGGCCCAGTCTATGTAAATGTGACCGGCAGTGTCTCACATAATGTTGTGGCCACAGTTGCAGTTGTCTGCAGATTATGAAATGTAGATTATGACCTCTGATGTTACAACTTGATGTTACTAGCTCCTTGAGGCCAGAGAGGAAATTGCACAAAGTTCTTTATTAAGTAATGTTGTCACTAATTTGGACTCTGCTATATGCTTTGTAATAACTGCAGGTTCACACACTTGGTCTATATTTCGCTCATGGGGATGATCTTTTCTATATCAGAGAAGAAGGCTACACATCCAGTATGTCTGCCTTTATATTAGATGGACTGTGGTACAGATATTGATAACTATTCTCTGCCATGCTTTTATGTGTTTCCATTTTTTATTACAGATTTGTTTCTGTAACCCTTTTAGCTCTCTCTCTAAACCAGGACAATTAAATTAAATTAAATTAAATTAAATTAAATTAAATTAAATTAAATTAAATTAAATTAAATTAAATTAAATTAAATTAAATTAAATTAAATTATTTGAATATTATGCAATTTTCAGAACTCTTCCTAGACCTGAAAATCAATGTGGGCAACTTTAGCCACTACATGGGTACTAGTATAAATCTCCACAATTGCATAACTGTGACATGTGTATGGCCCAAGAGATTTACTACGGAAATTGGTAATAACACTATCTGCAATCTTACTGACTAAATGTAGCTCTTTCTTGTAGGTTGAATTATTTATGCACTCTATCACTTGCTCTGCTATTTTTAATATGAGTAACAACTATCAAGATGCTACTGTGATACAGCCTACTTATGTTCTGACTAACCAACAATGAAGAACCATTATATTTTTTTTAATTTGTTGCAAATGGAACTAAAATCAAAATCAGTACAGTCAGTGATAATGCAAGAGGAGCTAAACTTATAAACCATCCTTGTAATTTCAGATCAATGGTATTTATCAAATTAGAAGTGAGCCACATGTTCTGGCAAGTAAGGTGCAAACAGCAACAAATACGATAAAATGTACATTTAAATACATTTAATAATCATGTTTGTCTGAACTTATTGACACACATTGTCTTCCCATGTGTGACAAAATCATTTTCATGTACTGTACTCCAGTCAAGGGTCACTGTTCTGGTGCTACCTACTAGCACTGTTATTATGAAATACTACTTGTTAAAAAAATAAAGATTGATTGGGCTTCACCGCAGAAAAACCTCAAACCAATGACGCAAGAAAAAACTACTCGGCATAGAGAGCCAATGAAAACATGGAGGAGAGATAATAAAATAAAAAGGAACTGCTGGAAAAGTTGTTAAGACAAAAGGCAAACAACAGGGTTCATTGGAAAGACTGGCAGGGGATTTTTCCTTCACAACAAGCCAAATGTTGGAGGTCAAATGAGACAGGGAGAATCTAGGCTGAACCACGCACAAGTAATATGTTACTTATAACATATACTTACATTGAATTCTTGTTAAAATACAAACATGTTTGGCCAGAGTTCTCAGTAAAAATTTAAATAAAGTTACTGTGACATATTCAGGTTTTTAGACTGTACATAGACCTACTGTACTGTACATCCCTCAAGAAAGTAAGCTGGAGAATAGAAAATAGATGGATGGATGGATGGATATTTTAAGATTCATATTTATTTAACAAGACCCCATTAAACCACAGAATCAGCTGCAGAAACGTGGCTATCAAATTTCAAGTCTCTCTGGACATTTGCAGGATATACAGGGGGTCCTCGAGTTACAACGGTCGCAAATTATGTTCTTTTCGTGGTTACGACACATCTCCCGTGAACTTCCTTGTTTCGGCTTAAGCGGTTTCCCCCGTAAATACATACAGACTTCGCACGGGAACTAGTAGGTGAGCGTTCTCTGTCTCTCAGCGTGCCTGCCGGCTCTCCAACACCTCCACAGCACAGCTCGGCTACTCTGCCTTGTGTTTACTTATGTGAAATGGACGGCTGGCGGGGGGGGGTAGCGGCAGCCGGTAAGGAGATGCACACGGACACAGATGCGTTCGGGATCGTGGCAGTACCGTAGGTTTATTCACAACACAGGGTCTACACGGTTGATATCAGAAATCTAAAGGAAATGCTCATTACACTCGTGATCTCAACCCCTACGGTGTGTCAAGAGGGACAAAAAAGGCAATTCACCATAATAAACTCTTATTTTAGCATGGTGTTATAGCGACATCTGGTGGCACAATGTATGCACAATGGCACAATGAATTTATGGTCCGACTTACGTCGAAATTCGGTTACGACACATTCTCAGGAACGGATCTCCGTCGTAACTCGAGGACCCCCTGTATTTTACTCTGAACCAATGTGGTAGAGGGATCAACCAACTAACTTCAGAACTAGATGTAAATATATGTGTCTTTTCACAAGCAAACTACATGACTGGAGGATGGATCCTCTCCTTGTCCACATGCAAAGTAGATCCTTAACAGATCAATTGTCTCATGGAAGGCTGACAATTAGTAACTTCAGAAAGAATGTAGAATCTTTTTATTTTGTTTTGTAGATTTATTTTAAAAGGGCCAAAATGTGTTTTTGAAAATTGTAAACAACTTTCAAAACAGCTTTCAAAACAACCAAAAACTGAAAACCAAAAATGGCATCTCTGCCATTGGAACCTGGCAGCATTCACAGCTTCCAGTCTTCTTGTTTAAGTCTCCTCTGGCTTTGCATGGCTGGACAATTTATCCCATTCTTCCTAGCAGATCCCCAATCACACTTCCAGTCTCTGTACATACATTCTATAAGTATAAAAGTCTAAATTGCGAAATGTTTCTTTGACCCCAAAGAGGTTGGAAATTTAAAGGGGAAAAAATAAATTTGATACTTTTTGACACTTGTTTTTCTTGGGTCCCAGGAGGATATGACACTGTTCAAATCAGTTTTATCGGACTGGACTGGTTCGCACCACAAGCACATTTGCATAGATCCAATCTGGTTGGCTGATGCATACATTGCCACTTGGAAAGCTTGGAAGTTGGAACGTTTTCTTTGCCTCAGGTAATACGACAAAACAACCTCACACTTCAGTTCATCAACGCACAACATTACTCCGCTCATGTACATTTGAATATGTCATACAGCAAGGAGGTCTCTGTTGCAGGTTTAAAGAATGTATAGTAATTCTGCAGTCTGGATAGAAACCTTTGGCAGGCCGTATTTTTTGGGTGGAGGGTCTATTTTTTTGGGTGGAGGGTGGAGTTTTTCTTCACCCTGGCTGAGGGTGTAGGTCAGAGGATGTTACACCCTGTACAGCTTAAAATTATTATTAGTGAATTTGGGCTATACAAATTAAATTTGAATTGTCACTTGACTTGTCAGTATCTGTATTTCACTTGCATAATTAGCCAAACAAGGTTTAGAATTCTTAAGCTGATAGCTTTTCTACATTAAACTGAACAGAACATACGAAAACCTATCATTTCAAGTATGAAACAATCAAATATTGTTAAAGCAAATCAAATGATTATTTGCATACCTCATTCCTACCCTTTGGCACGATAGCCCCAACATCATTTTTTAATCCTTAGACACCTGACAGCAGAGAGGAACAGGTGTTAACATTTCACTGAATAACTGTTCACAACAGCAGCTGACAAAAGACCAACATCCCTGTGATCTGCACTGATCAAACGGCTGTATGATACCACTCAACACATACCCTTTACTACCCCTTCCTGTAGCCCTGTATCTGTGCAACACACAGACACACGCACACACACACACATACACAGAGAGAGAGTATGGGGGGATTTTATAAAACTGTTCAATAAGTATAACTGTAGGTATAATAATAACATTGTAATTATAACATCAAAATATTATAATCCTGTCAATGCATATTATCAAAGCTTAAGGTTCACTCAAGGATTTGTTTGCCATATCTGGATGAACAGACTGATATTGTAGTGGGTGGGGGGTGAAAGGTAAATAACATACAACCAGGTCTGTTCTGGTCATAGAGGTGTGTTTTTCTGGGATATACTGTATGTGCACAGTAGCGGCAAGGAGACACATGTCCTGAATATTTTTGGACAGGTGGTGGCGAAGAGGCTTAACAGTTGGGCTTTGAACCAAGAGGCTTTGGACCCAGAGGTCGCCGGTTCGATTCCCAGGTCGGCCGGTTTGCATCCCGGATCGGCCGGAAATCGGGAGAGGCGCCACCACCTTGGGCCCTTGAGCAAGGCCCTTAACCCCCTGAACTTGCTCCCTAGGCGCTCCTTGTGGTGTACCCTACTGCATGTCATGTGTTGGTACTAATTGTATGTTGTGTACAAATGCATGTGTAGAAAAATTAATTAAAGGTCTTCTTTCTTTAATATGAAGAAAGAATAAATACTTACAGTAGCTGCAGTTCTGAGTCTATATTCGGCTTTTTAGTTGTTAAAGTTAAAGGAGCAGTACAACAGTTATATACTCTTACACAGTTGGTAGACTATTGGAATAAAAACTATTCACATTCAAAGCAACAAGTGCTTGTCTCAAATGTAAGTCAAACACCAAAGTCAACACCAGTTCACAATTCAAACTTTGTTACAAATGTGACACGCACTTTACACTGATCATCATTGTGATGATGTAATCACTTACTTTACCAAAAGTTTGTATGTAAATGTTAAGACCGTTGCTTTAAATACGTTGTGCAGAATTTGACAGTCACATACAGGGAGAGCGCTCAGTCAGCTTTTTCCTAATGGACCCCTGGTGGTCTAGCACACTCACGGGATCAGGTGAAACACTGCATCACATGCACATGCGCACACACACACACGCACACACACACAAGAACACACAGACACACACCATGTTCACTTCGCACAACTTCTGCCCATTTTCACTGCAACTCACCGGCTCGTCCATCAGCTCCTGCGTGTCCTCATCAGTGGCGTGTTTGTGGCTGTGGTCGCTGGCGAGGCTGGTGGACAGGAGACAAACCAGAGACACACATATCCCCACTAGATCCATCTTCACAAAGTCCTCGAGCGTTTATGAAGCGACAAGCACACAGATAGAAGTGAATCTGCGCTCTCCTCTTCCTATGCCGCTGATTACACGCTTTCATTTACTTCCTCTCCCTCTCCCTCTCTCTCTCCCTCTCTCCCTCACCCTCTCTCTCTCCCTCTCTCTCTCTCTCTCTCTCGCTATGTGTGTGCGCGCGCGCGCGTCTTTGTCTCTGTCCAGGTCCACCACACCAGAGTGGTCCCCGCTGTGAAACTAATCCCGGTCATATGGAAACAGATAAATCCGCTCACAGTCCACAGCGTCAATTGAACCCGCTAAGGCACAAAATGACAGGATAACGGGCGATCGGCCTTCAAAATAAAAGCTTTCAACTGGCGATTAACACTGTATATTCTAAGTATCTCAGTTATATGGATACAATTACAAATTATGTTTTCTTCATAATCAGTTGTCAACTTTTAAGAAGCTCCCATACATTGCCTCCTATTTTTGCAAGTTTCCTTGTAACACCATTATGGCCAGTAACATGGTTACATAGCTTCCTTACATGACATTTAGCATTTCAGGTGTTTTAAATGTCCTTTGTTACTCATGCTTACTCTGTTATGTGATTAACAGTTGTACAGTGATCGCTGTTGTAGTCTTACTCAATTACTGATCTAGTGCTTTCCATGTTGGTGGCTTGCCATTCAGTCTCAGCAGACAAACACTACTGGCCTTGTGTATTGGTTGCATTTGACAGCATACTGCATGTGTGCTTACATAGCAATTACCCCACTAAAGGTGCCTTCATCCTTTAATTGAAGGAGCCTCTGATGGAGATGGCCGCTGAATCTGGACACAGCTACAGATCAGATTCACTTGTCATCAACCCTAATATCCCCTGGCCTTCAGGCCACAGTCAAAGCACAGGCAGATAATGATCAGCAGGAACATCCAAGTTCTTGAAAAAAAAAAGAAGTGGCAGGTACTTGATTAGATTTTAGTTTTTATCCAGCCCACAAATGATGTGAAACTTTGTTTGTACACAGTGAGACTAAGAGTCTGTGATACAGAGTGCGTATGTGTGAGGTCACACTGTAAATATTTAGGGGATATGAAATCCTTTAGCATATTTTTGTTTGGCCTATGTGTTAGAGGTCATAGGATCAATGGTGTTTGGAGATCAACATACAAATAACTTCCATGAAGGCCAACTGCCAATTATCGTTAGATACAGTGTTGTCCATCAAGGATTAACAGGAAGTCATTTCATGTATATAAACAGGAGAAAATCCACCATTTTAAACCAACTACAGACAGAGGGATGTGCACGTACTGTCCAAAATATCCATTACTTCAGACTACATATTCCATAGGACTGGTCTCTAGCACTCCATTGCAATGTAGGAAGTGATAAAATTGATGTAATGTGATGTGTTGCAATATATTGTACATGGCAGTGATGCCCTATAAACTGGTTCCTAGATGACATTAAATAAAAAATAATAAAAAGACCTGATGGTTTTTTAAGCATATAGCATTGGGAATTAAATTATTATTTTTCACAGATATTACATTACAAATGGCAGGACAAGAATCCATCTATCCATCTGTCCACCCACTGGTCAACATTGTCCTGTCATCAGTTTCCCACGCAAGGTCAATGCAGGGTCCTGCATTTACCTGCTCTTCAGCCTGACATTCCATTTTATTCTAAATCAGATAAAAGAGCATCACTCCATCTCTACAAGACATTTAAGGGGCATGTCAGCCATGATAGGGTTCTTCTGATTAACGTCTGGTCCAAGCAGTGCTTTCCTTTCACAGCGAGGTGTACTCCTCAACTAAAATGTCTCAAAAAACGTACATTCTGAATTGCACATGAAAATATCATTCACTTGAGGAATGTACATTTGATTGTTCTGCTGTTGAAGTTGTGATTATTCATTTATGTATAACTGTGCTTGCTAGTGGCACTGAGAACAACTGCCACAAGAACCCAGAACCAACGAAACCCCTGCAGGTCATGTAGGTATCTTTGCAAATTTGCTACCATTGTAAAGCATAACCAGGCAGTCATGGATGCAGACACTGTCAGCTCCACCACAAGTCACAGTGTTACTTACTTACTTACTTACTTAACTTAAACTTACTTAAAGATTGTTTTCACAGCTATATTGACAGAATTTTGCATACTTAAGCCGAGGGTAAAGGGCTATGGAATGCATTATGTAAAAAACTGTCCTAGGATAGAGCTGTGTGTGTGTGTGTGCACTAAACCATCCATTCCAACTGTGGGAATTTTCTGTCTCCGGAAATTAACAACAATGGGGAGGATGGTAATAGGGTTTTTGTTTGTGTGTGTGTGTGTGCGTGTGTGTGTGTGCGCGCGCGTGGCTGCACAAGTGTATGTGTGCACGTGTGCTGTGAAAATTCATAAAATGGAAAAGACACTTACCTTGATATAAATGATTTTGCATTTTGAATACGCACAGGGAAATTACTTTCCATTTCTATTTTTTCATTCAAAATAACAATGTTTCATTTCTTAATATTTCATGTGAATATTTACAATATGAAAATATATTGTAAGTAAAACTTAAGTTTTCTTGAAAAACAAAATACATCCCCTTACTCAGTTGTATTCACACGACACACATACACACACACAGACACACAGGGTCTGGAGGGAAAGCATGTTTGTGGAGAGATAAGGCTCCTTTGTTAGCAGGTTGACTTGTAGACACACTATTAATTACAGAGGGCCTAAGGAAACAGGTCAGTGACCTAGCTAATAGCTGGTGTGTGTGTGTGTGTGTGTGTGTGTGTGTGTGTGTGTGTGTGTGTGTGTGCGTGTGTGTGTGGGTGTGTGTGTGTGTGTTCACGTCTGCATGCTTTTCACTTTAAAGCAGGGGTCTCAAACCACCCCCGTGACCTGATGTCAAAAATGTAATGCAAGCAGATGTCAAAATATAATGCAGTTTAGTTACTTTCTTAATTTAGTCGTTTTCACAATTACACAGTTTAAATGCAGTTTAAATGATAAGAAACAATTATATTAAAAAATTATATAAAAAATATATATACATTTATTTTGTAAAATAAATGCAAAGGAGGTTTTTGATTAGATCAGGAAGAACACAGGCCCGGAGCCGTCTGGTGTGGGGCTTTATCACAGACTACACAAAGCAGGTGAAGAAAAAGTTGGCAGTAGTAGTAGTAGAAGAAGAAGCAGAAGATGACGCTTTCCAAAACTAAAAGAAAAATTGATGATGAACACAGTTTTGGACTGGACATTGATGGACATTGCTGTTTTGTTGAGCTCGATTGTCTCTCATCTCGATCACATATTCCACAATGTTCTCCCCTTTTGATGACGGATTTTCCCAGAAGTCTTTCAGGAGGTCAAGTGGCCCCCTCGCCTGACGTCCATACAGCAGTTCAAATGGTGACAAACCTTGTTTCTGCTTAAGCGGTTTGCCCCGTAAACATGTACAGACTTCACACGGGAACTCGTTGGTGCCGGCTCTCTCTGTCTCTCAGCGTACCTGCCGGCTTTTTTTTTTCTCCAGCACCTCCACAGCTGTGTTTACTTATGTGAAATGGCCGGCTGGCGGGGGGAGGGGGTGGGGGCGGCAGCGGCAGCCGGTAAGGAGATGCACACTGACCCAGATGCGTTCGGGATCGTGGCAATCCCGTAGGTTTATTCACAACACAGGGTCTACACGGTTGATATCAGAAATCTAAAGGAAATGCTCATTACACTCGGGATATCAACCCCTACAGTGACAAAAGGCAATTCACCATAGTAAACTCTTATTGTAGGGTGGTGTTATAGCGACATCTAGCGGCACAATGTATGCACAATGGCACAATGAATGTATGGTCCGACTTACGTCGAAATTCGGTTTCGACACACTCTCAGGAACGGATCTCCGACGTAACTCGAGGACCCCCTGTATATTAAAAAATAATATAAAAAATATATGTACATTTATTTTGTAAATAAATGCAAAGGAGGTTTTTGATTAGATCAGGAAGAACACAGGCCCGGAGCCGTCTGGTGTGGGGCTTTATCACAGACTACACAAAGCAGGTGAAGGAGAAGAAAAAGTTGGCAGTAGTAGTAGTAGTAGAAGAAGAAGCAGAAGATGACGCTTTCCAAAACTAAAAGAAAAATTGATGATGAACACAGTTTTGGACTGGACATTGATGGACATTGCTGTTTTGTTGAGCTCGATTGTCTCTCATCTCGATCACATATTCCACAATGTTCTCCCCTTTTGATGACGGATTTTCCCAGAAGTCTTTCAGGAGGTCAAGTGGCCCCCTCGCCTGACGTCCATACAGCAGTTCAAATGGTGACAAACCTGTCAAAGCCTGTGGCACCTCCCGATAGGCAAAAAGCAAATATGGCAGCCATTGATCCCAATCACCTCCTGTGTGGCAAACAAACTTTCGCAACATATTTTTCAGTGTCTGATTATATCTTTCGACAAGCCCATCCGTTTGGGGATTGTAAGGGGTAGTCTTCATTCCCTTAATGCTTAATAGCTGGTAAACTTGTTGTAGCAACTTGGATGAAAAATTTGTTCCACAACTGTCAAAATCTCTCTGGGTATCCCTACCCTAGAGAACAGTTGTTAAAGACAATTGGCAACATGTCTTGCTTTCACTGACTTCAGGGGAAAAGCCTCTGGATAGCGGGTTGCATAATCACAAATTACAAGAATGTACCTATTTCCTGAAGTGCTCCTCTCTAATTGTCCTACTACATCCATCCCTAATCTTTCAAATGGTGTCTCAATAATTGGCAAAGACTGTAGCTGGGCCCTTGGAACCTTCCTTCCAGATGTCGGCTGGCATTTCTCGCAAGAACTACAAAACTGTGAAACCTGACTATACATACCAGGCCATACAAAACGGCTGGCAATCCTGCACAAAGTTTTTTGAAAAGCTATATGTCCTGCCCATGGTACTGAATGCCCTTTATCCATCACCCTGTGTCTAAACTGCTGTGGCAGGGCTAAAGCTTCAACATTACCCTTACTCTGATACAGAATACCACTTTTCACTACATATGTAGCTTCTTCAAGACAGCTTGGGTTTCCCTGCTTCACTCCCTCAAACTCTGTCACTTTCTCGAGCCCCTAAGTTTTTCTCTTCTCCTCTCTGCTTTAGACTTAGGATGTTTAACTTGGGCTGTTTCCAACTCCTCCCCAAAGAATGGCAGCTCCCTCAAGACTTGCCCTGCACTCTGAGCCCTGGTCACCATAACACAAGGGTTTGATGTTTCTGAATGTTCCTCCCTGTTCTGTTTCCCTAAGATCTCCACCTCTTGAGTTACTGGGTTAAGTGCAATAGGTTTTTCATCATTGGTCTGTTGTACTAGATCAAGGACCGTGGAGATGTCATTGCCAAGAATTACAGCATATGGCAATTTTGGGGCTAACGCTACTGGCAAAAGAAATGTCTGTCTCCCCACTGTCATATACTTCAGCAGTAGGGTACACATGTTCATCTCCATGAATACAGCTTATGCAGGTCTTATCCTCACTCCATTTTTCCCTTGGCACCAGGCTGGACAGTA
>JAFBJQ010001063.1:6956-29709 GCA_016785345.1 Trinectes maculatus
CCAGATGCGCGTGCGTTGCGTTTGCGCTGCGTCGCAGTAACGAAGCTGATACGTTTAAACTCTAATAAATGTTTGTGCTTCAGTTTGTGTGCAAGTTGCAAAAAGACTAAATGCGATACAAAGCATGTGCTGATGTGAGGGCTGAGAATGTTGTTGAGATAAATGATTGACGGTGCTGAAAACGGTAACGTTCATATAAATATTCACGTTGAAATGATAAAACGTCTAATCGGGGTCTGATGATTTTCTCCTGACGGAGATTCCAGCGCAGTATTTGTGCTTCGATATCAATCGTGTCTTCCAAAAAAAGCACACGTCATGTGTGCCACGCCTTTCTGTCCACACACAGGCTCAGACAAAGAGGACAAACTCAGGGTTAGTCCGCCCCCAGCCCAGGTTTGGCTGGGGGCGGAGCTGGTCTCTCCATTGGGCAGATTTCGAGGCACACCTGCTTCCAATCTGGCAATCTGGTTCCCTTTTATAAGGAGAGTGTAGACTTCACCTGGATGATTCACCTGGATGATTCCGTACTCATGGTACCTGTTGTAGTTGTTTTGTGCTCAGTCCTTTGTTCCTTGCCTCCTTTGCTAACAGCATTCTCTGTCTTCTAGTTCCTGCTTCGTACTGCTGTCGAGACCAGCTCTGCTACCTTGCCTCCACTGCACAGACCATGAGGTTTTCTCGCTCCGTTTGGCGCATACATGGAGTAGTTTTCTGTTTGGACTTGTTTCCTCGCTCTGCTGTCGCTGACACTGAGTTGTTTTCTGTTTTGGGATTTTTGGGACATTAAAACCCCTTTTGTTACTCAACTCTGTCTCAGCTGATCTTTGGGATGCTGAAAATCTGAACCCTGACGTTGTACATAGTTTTAACAGCTTTACAAAAAAAAAAAATCACCAAAACCAAATTGTTGAATTGTTTGAAATATAAAATTATAAAAGTCTAGGAAGAAGATAAAACTATCATCAGAGCACAGTGATGAATAATCGATTAAATCTAAAACAAGCCAAATATTATTTGAAATGTGTATTTCTCATAAATCCTGATTGGGTCTCATGTATAATTGGGTCTCATACGTTCTTAAGCCATTTAGCAAGTATTGAAGCAAATAGCTTGTAATCTGTGTTCAGTAGTGAAATGGGTTGCCAGTTATCAATAAGTAGGTGGTCTTTATTAGGTTTTGGGATTAATGTAATCAAGCCTTGTGTTAGTGTAGGACGAAGAGTTCCTTGTTCCACACTTTCTAAAATTATCTTGAGTAAAAAGGGAGCTAAGTCTCTTATGAATGCTTAATAAATTTCTGTGGAGAGACTATCAACTCCAGGAGATTTGTTAGATTTAAGATGTTCAATCACAAAAGTGACTTCCTGTAAAGTTATAATTCCATTACAAATCTCTTTGTCATCTTCAGTAATTTGAGTGATGTTACTCAGAGAATTGAAAAGTGAAGTTGCTGACTGATGACAGTATTTGGTTTTATATAGCTCACTGTAAAGCTGGAGCAAAAGTCTGCAATTCTGTTTGGATCATCAGTTAGATCACCGTTAATGTTGAGTTGCTGGATTAAATTGAGCTTCCCTTGATGTCTTTCTAGGTTAAAGAGGTAGGCCGAATTCTGTTCTCCTGCGCTCAATCCACTTCCTTCTTGATCTTACAAAGGCACCTTTAGCCTTATGTAAATAGATCTTATTTAGTTTAATCCGTTCCGAGATCAAGTCTGAATTTTCCCTTTTTGACACGTCAACATGTCACATGTGAGTTCTTCTGTGATAATGAAAGAGGTAACGCTTCCTTTTACAGTCCCCTAATTACCAGGTATTCATTCATTCATTTTCTACCGCTTTATCCTGTTAAGGGTCGCGGGGGGAGCTGGAGCCGATCCCAGCTGACATCGGGCGAGAGGCAGGGTACACCCTGGACAGGTCGCCAGTCCATCGCAGGGCCAACACAGAATACATATACAAACACACAACCATTCACACTCACATGCACACCTAAGGACAATTTAGAGTGGCCAATTAACCTAACCCCCACAATGCATGTTTTTGGGCGGTGGGAGGAAGCCGGAGTACCCGGAGAGAACCCACGCAGACACGGAGAGAACATGCAAACTCCACACAGAAAGATCCCCCGAACCGAGATTCGAACCAGGGACCTTCTTGCTGTGAGGCACGAGCGCTACCCACTGCGCCACCGTGCTGCCCCTAATTACCAGGTATTTACTAAGTAAATACCTGGTAATTCATAGCATCTTCTTGTGTAATTACCACCAGTGTAAGAAGGTAACTACAGCTGAAGTACATAGTATCTATCTGGTAAAATATTTTACAGCGCAGTACTTACCAGGTATTAACCTGGTAAATGTTAGGTAAAATACAGAATGTTCTTGTGTAATTTACACTAGTAAATTAAGGTAAATAGAGGGAAACTACAGTCGAAGTACAAACTATTTACCTGGTAAAATCTATTGAAATTACAGTGTATTACAGTGTAATTACTGCTGGTAACAAGTAGGTAAATAGTGAGAAACTACAACTGAAACACACACAAAAAAAATCTCCACTTCTGCCCATCTTTTCAACTGAGTACCATGTAGTTGAATGGTTTAGGTGTGTAATTACTCAGATATAATTGTATAAAATATGGAATTATTTCTATTTAAGTTGAAAATTTTTGCCCGTATGTACCTGTTATCATCCTCTGCAGGAACGGTTTTCCTCTAGTGTCGTGGCCGAGTATATCTTCTTAATTATTGGGTTGTTCTTGCAAATGGTTTTAGAACTTACCCAACATGTACGCTGAAACTGTACTGTAAAAGGAAGCCTTACTTGTTTTCATGCTATTACTATTTTCTTACTAAATTCTTTGTAATAGAATATTCAATTTTCTATGCAGTTAAATGAATTTGTACCATATAAATTCCACAACATTACTAAGTAAAACATGTTAAATTACCCAGTTAGTAAGATGAAAATGCACTGTAAAAGGAAGCCTTGCTTGTTTCCATGCTATTACTATGTTCTTACTAAATTCTTTGTAATAGAATATTCCATTTTCTATGTGGTTAAATGAATTTTTACCATATAAATTCCACAACATTACTAAGTAAAACATGTCAAATTACCCAGTTAGTAAGATGCAACTGTGCACACAAATAGGCATGTTTAACAGGCACACTGAAAAGTAACAAGATGTGCCAAAGTTACCATGAACATTACAGGGAGTCCTCGAGTTACGTCGGAGATCCGTTCCTGAGAATGTGTCGTAAGCGAATTTCGACGTAATTCGGAACATACATTCATAGGGAAGGTAGTTGCAAAGTTGTGCCACCAGATGTCGCTATAACACCACCGTACAATAAGAGTTTACTGTGGTGAATTGCCTCTTGCCTTTTTTTATTACAATGCAAACAGTAATAAACAAAGATAGAACAATTACATAGCATTATTATATTATATTATATTATTCTACCCGTATAATTAATAATTATAAGTCATGTTGTTAATGTGTTGGGTACACGTGGCATCTATTGCACTTCTGTCCATCCCTGGGAGTGGGATCCTTCACATGAGTGTCTCCTGGAGGTTTCTGCGTTTTTTCGTCTGTTAAAATGTTTTTTTTTTTTTTGGCAGTTTTTCCTCACCCTTGTTGAGGGTGTAGGTCAGAGGATGTCACACCCTGTACTCTTTGTTAAAGCCCTATGAGGCAAATTGCAATTTGTGAATATGGGCTATACAAATAAAATTTGATTGACTGATTGATTGACCTACATCATAATAATAAAAGAGTGAGAACTGTTACACAGCACCTACATCACACCCTGATGCTGTAACCTTTTTTTATTAGAATGCTGAACAGTTATAAAAGAGTGAGAACTGTTACACAGCACCTACATCACACACTGATTTTGGTCTTCCAGCCAAAGCACTAATAACCTTTCCATCTCAACAATGAGACCACTGCAGTGCTTAGTAATCATAGTCGATTTCATCAGAGCAGATCCTTTCACATGTTCAATGATGCGATCTTTATCCTTGATGATTGTTGCGACAGTCGTACCACTTAGGCCAAGTGATCGGCCGATGTTTGCCGCTGTTTCTCGATTTTCGGATCGCTTAACAATGTCAAATTTAACTTCCAATGTGATTGCTTTCCTTTTCCTCAAAGAAGCAGAGTCTGCCTTTCGCTTGGGAGCCATAATGAAGGGAGCAAAACACCCCAAAATGGCGTCCACTGTAGCACCACGTGACGACATTTCCTTCCGCCGACAACTACTTCCCGTGTGAAGTCTGACGTATTTACGGGGCAAACAGCTTAAAGCGAAACAAGGAAGTTCACGGGAGATTGTCGTAACTACGAAAACGACGTAATTCGCGACCGACGTAACTCGAGGACTCCCTGTATTATTATTACATTATTATTATTATAAGTAATATACTTATTACTGCATGTTCAGGATCCAAAGACAACACTGCAACAAAAAAAAAACCAAACATAATTGTTCAAAATGTTTAAAATCTGAAATAAAGTATGCTGCCGTACATAAGCAGACTGTGAAGTAGGCAAAGACAAACTTGGGGAAAACATATTGGAAAATGGCTTCAACTCCCTACCATAGGGAAAAACACATGACACTTTAACAACATAACATGTTGACATAAGATTATAGTATAGGGTCTACTACTTAGTGCAAACCCTCACTTCATAAATTTACATTTTATGGGTAGCAGCTCCGACTTTTTTTTTCAGTTGTTTAATTTTTTCTTCAAGAGGTGTGTTACCCTCCAGGAAGGTCTTGCAGGTTTTGGCATAGTTTCCTACAGTGTCCTCCTCGGTGAACTCTGGCAGCAGCTCGAAATCTTCACCCTCTATAGCAATCAGTACCTTTGCAATGATTGCCGTTAAGGAATCCCCTTAATGGTTTCTGTTTCTGTCCATGCTCAGTGATTCACAGCTGAGGCTGATGCTCCTTGTGCGCCAAAATTCTTTTAAAACAGCTCTGTATTGGTGTACAACGTCCTCTGGACTCTGAACTACAACATATACTGGGAGTCCTCGAGTTACGATGGTCGCGAATTACGTTGTTTTCGTGGTTACGACACATCTCCCGTGAACTTCCTTGTTTCGGCTTAAGCGGTTTGCCCCGTAAATACGTACAGACTTCACACGGGAACTAGTTGTTGAGCACTCTCCCTGTCTCTCAGCGCGTCTGCTGGCTCTCCAACACCTCCACAGCTGTGTTTACTTATACAGATGCGTTCGGGATCGTGGCAATTCCGTAGGTTTATTCACAACACAGGGTCTACACGGTTGATAACAGAAATCTAAAGGAAATGCTCATTACACTCGTGATCTCAACCCCTACGGTGTGTCAAGAGGGACAAAAAAGGCAATTCACCATAATAAACTCTTATTTTAGCGTGGTGTTATAGCGACATCTGGTGGCACAATGTATGCACAATGGCACAATGAATGTATGGTCCGACATATGTCGAAATTCGGTTTCGACACATTCTCAGGAACGGATCTCCGACGTAACTCGAGGACTCCCTGTATTACAAAATATGATCTATTAACAGTATATCATAATCACACAAACATTGATAATCTTGATTTTACATAACAAGACATTCTGGAGTTAGAGAGGTAAATAAACGTATATAATCTTAAAAAGGAGAAGAGGGGGTTCTCCAGGAATTAGCTGGGCTTAGAGCGGCAAGGGGTATGGTGTTAGTCCCCGTTAAAAGACATGGGCTGTGTCCGAAATCGCCCCCTAACCCCTATATAGTGCACTATATAGTGAGCACGCCATTTTGTAGTGGTGTCCGAAAGCTTAGGGATCATAGCATGTCCCCTCTATAGTGCACTCAATGTATCCCACAATTCACCGCGAAATGTAGTGAGCATCCGATAACCGGAGCATGATATCCCATCATGCATTGCCAGAAATTCTCTGGGCTGCGCGGAAGTGAAAATGGCGTACAGACGGGAGGGAAATATACATAAATATTATAAAATATAACAAAATACGAAAATAAAAAGTACAGGAAAGTAATCAAAAGCCTCTAATTTAATAAAAATGCAGTGGTAAACAAACAAGTATTTTGCGAGACGACAATTAATGTGGTACGTTTTAATTGTGCGACAGCGATGACGTAATACCAGCGCCGAGAGTAGTGTCCGAAAGTGTCCGAAAGATTTTTCTGTTGAGCTCACTATATAGTGCACTACATTTATTTCCCTATATAGGGAGTAGGGAGTAGGGGTTAGGGGGCGATTTCGGACACAGCCATAGGCCATAGGCTGTCGCACAATTAAAACGTACCACATTATTGTCGTCTCACAAAATACTTGTTTGTTTACCACTGCATTTTTATTAAATTAGAGGCTTTTGTCTGTAGTTTCGCGATCAGATGGTTTGTAGCGCACTACTGTTGACGGCCGATCGATAATTAGCTAATAAGCTAACAGCTAAAGCTAGCGCCTGTTGTACGCATGCGCGGATTTCTCCCCCCGCGGTCATAAATCAAAAGGTCAGTAGATCAGGACCTTGTCACAGGGGTCATAAAACAATTAAAGGGGTCATAAAACAATAAAACCATTATCGAAGGTGTGAAATGAAGGTGTCGGAGTTAATGAGATGCAAGGGTGAACATATATAATACTCATGTGTACTGTCTGCAGCTTGTGTGCATCCTTCTCCACACATCCACCAGGCCATGGGAGGAGACCAGCTGCCTCAAGGCGTGCTGGGATACTGGATGAGGCTCTGCATGGTTACGATCTAAAATCTCATTAACAGTAGAATTAAAATCCCCACCCACAAATAAATAATCCTCCGAGCTGCAGCTGTTTAGATATCATTCCTTTTCTCAAAGAAGTGTTTTCTCTCTGTACCGTTATTCGGAGCATAAATGTTGATAAAAACCACATAACTAAAACCTCTGGAGAACAGGAAGCCCACTCCTCCATTTTTGCGATTTCAAACACCAAAGCTCAGACTGCCTATTTTAAAAACATCCATAATTATGCAGATGTTAAAACACAAACAAAAAACAACCATCAAAATAAGTAAAAGTAAAGTCTGTGCTTTTGTCATCATTAAAAACCTGGTTGTTTTCTGACTTTAATCATTTGTTTTTTCAGTCTGAATACTTCTTGATCTGTCAGGTCTGACTCAGCTTTATGCTTCACAATGTGTCACTGAATTATAGAAACCCTGCAAATCAGGGAAGTGCTGCTCTAACATTAAACCCTTCATCCCTCTGGTGTGTTGTAAAAAAGACTTCAAGACGTTAGCAGGATACACCTGGGCAGCAGCCTGCTGAGAATGAGACAGGTCGCTGCTGTCAGACACACACCCTTCACTGTCACTGCTGTCAGACAGAAGTGCTCTGCTTTTTGCAGCACTTGGTTTGTCTGCCAAGCGTTCAGCTTTCCGATCTACCACCACAGTCAACACATTTCTCCTCTTACTGCGCCGTTTAAGAGGAGCAGACCCCCAACCAGCCTCACAGGCCTCCATCTCTTCAGCTACTATGTTCCCATCACACAGTTCACCTGCTTCTTTACCTGCTTTACACAACTCACCTGTCACCTCACCTGACTCTCTCTCTTTAGCTGCTGCACACAACTCACCTGTCACCTCACCTGCCTCTCTCTCTTTACCTGCTTCACACTGACCACCAGCAATCTCAGACTTTTCATAAAGCTCACCTGTTACTTTACATGCCTCACCCAACTCACCTGGTTCACCTGCCTCTTTCGATTCACGTGCTATGTCGGCGATGTCAACTGTTTGACGGCTGAATAAAATCCTCTTCATCCACTGATATTTATACCTCACAGTTAGTAATGTTTCTCTTCTTCCTTCTCTTATCCTGTGCCGTGCTGCTGCCGCTTCCTCTCAGGAACGCCCCTAAACGCTCCTAATGCATATTAATTAGCGGCGTTCCACTGACCATCTTTAGGCAGGTGTGGGTGCAGCATGACGGCGGCACAGGTGGCGCCACTTTTAGAGCACTGACCTGACCTCAGAAGAACTGTCTATCCCTTAGTGCAGTTGGAGGAGAGGGGGCAGGCTTCTGTAGGTCTCAATCTACTGACCCTGGTCAGTCTGGTCCTGAACCAACAACAACTGTCGTAGCAACACATTCAAAGAGTTTGGTTCTGTTCTTGACATCGTTCTGTTTGGACATTGTTGATTTGTTTGCAGTGATTTTTCGCTCTGTCTTCCATTAAAAGTCTGTTTGAAATGGTAAACAAAAGTAAGAATTCCTTTTAAGATAACTGCACAAAATAAAGCAATTATAAAGTGTATCATAAAACACTGATTGCAAAAAGGCTCCTCAACATGCAAACCTTTTATTTTTGTTTAGTTAGGCTAAAATATGAGGCTACAAATGATCAAGTAAAGAGCCATTCAGGAGCTGAAAGAGCCGGCTCTTCTTAGGGAGCCGAGCCTGAAGACCCGGCTTTCTGATATGAGCCGAACTTCCCATCACTAGAGTGTATGCGAAAATGAGCCGAACTTTCCATCACCAGAGTGTATGCGAAAATGACAATTATTTTTTATCTGTTAATGCATGGGGACATGACAAAAAGAAAAGGCTTTCTTTATAGGCTACTGTAAAGGGAAATTTCCTCTAAGAAAGAGGACGTTGTATTTTGTCTCAGCAATGGGGAGACAAACTTTATTTCAGTCATGGCAGTTCAAGGTCAGCAGGGGTCGCCATCCTCAAAAACTTTCAGGACAGATTATGAGCCATATTTAATCCAATAAATCATGAAAAAATCCAAAAATTCTCCAAGGCTTCACATTCAAATCTAAAATTAAAAACACTGAACTTTTGGCTATTCATAACTTACCATTAAACAAAATTTCCTGTGCTCCTATTATGACGTAAACCTAAATTTCATCTGGAGAAACAGATTGCATTATATGAAGAATGGACATATGGTGAAAGAGCCTCAATGGAACCTTGAAAATTAACTGGGTAAAATGTTGGATCAAGCATCATAGCCCTTTCTGATATTGTGTTCCAAACCTCTTAAGACACCAATTTTGCTGAATAAGTCTTTTGCTCGTTTCTGATTTTGATATTAACAAGATCCCAATGCCATTATCAGAGTTGCATAAATAAATATTATACCGGAAAATTATATCTGTACATAATTTCTCATTATACATTTATGAACAATTCTGTCCAAAGCACAGCTTCAAACCTTCCATATTAGACTTAACACACTGCCCCAAGAATTTGTGTTTCTTGATGAAAACTGCCCTTGTTATCAATCCAGGGAATTTTAATTCTGGACAGGAAATGCAATAACATTTTATTCAGAAGAGTTTTACAGAAAAGTTATTCCCTGGATGTCAAAATAAAAATTATATTTTAAATAAATATGATAAAACATTCACAAAACTAAGAACTATGTATCTTACCTTTCCTATACTCCCTAAGGCAAAAGAAACACACTTCAAAATTATAAATAACATCTACCCATCTATGGAATCACTCAGATTACACTTGATGAAGATAAATAATTAAAGATAATAATTGTACATTTTGTGAAAATTATATTGAAACCACAGACCATTTATTTTTTGCATGCGACACAGTACATCGGTTCTGGGCTTAAGTTTAAAATTGGATGAAAAAAAAATTCCATCATGACCAGTTTCTCTCCTGAGATGATATAACTTTTGGAATAATACACAAAAACAGGATGCAAAAATGTCCTCCCAATTTTATTTTCTATAAAAAACAAATTTGAAATATGTAGGAAATCCTTAAATGCTGGACAATAAACTGGACTGGTCCAAGAACTTGGACAGTGTTCAAAAAAGACAGAGAAGTTTCTATTTTCTGAGACGGCTTAGGTGCTTCAACGTCTGCAGAACAATGCTCAGGACATTTTGTGGTGTCCAGTGCCATCCTGTACGTTGTGGCCTGCTGGGGCAGCAGCTTAAAGAAAAAGAACACTAACAGAGTCAACAAGCTCATCATTCAGTTTTGCAGTTTAGTGCAGGTAGATCATTTTGACTTGGTCATCTTCCAAGTAGCTCGAACACTAAAAGAGCTTGGGCTCCCGACCTAGCACCCACATGTCTCTAAACTTCGCATCTACTTCAGCGATAGGAGTTTGTAGGCTGCAATATGAGAGCATTATCCAGCCATTGTTGTAGGGCAACCCCATTTGAAGATCCTACTCTTAAAAAGGTTGGATGTGGGTTGGAATTTACCTAATTTAAATTCCATAACAATACAACTGTAATACTTATTTTCATGTCAAGAAAACTTAGGATAACGCAAACAGGCCTGAGGTCTGAGATAAATTTTCCAGTGTTTAAAAAAAAAAACGTTTACCACTGTAGGGTATTGTAGTGCACTAAAAATATTTTTTAAAAAGTAACATAGCAGGTCCCCTTTTAGTGATTTGTGCTATTGTACAAAAGTTGTTGATCGTATTGATCGATATGGGCCTTTAGTCCCTACATGCCACTGTCTAAAAGTCTGTTGCCTGGTGAACACCAGTTGCCCTTTCCTGAACCACTTCAGCAGGTACTTCTCTTTTAAGGCAATTAACCCAGATGTGCTCCATCATAGCCCTTACCCAGGCCAGTTTGATCCTTGTCCTAATGGCCCATTTTCCTGCTATCCAGTGTTACACAGTTTAGCTTAACATAAATTATTTAAAATACAAATCTTATTAGCTACTTTGTCAGTCAGTCGTAAACCATTTTTAACATGGTGAAAGTGATATACAGCATGTATGTTTAACAAAATTTATTTAGTGTACAAATGTACAAATTAACTGTGTGCAAATTTTGTGCACAGCCTGACTGAAGAAGTAGATGCGCAACCAGAGGGATATGGCCATCAGTCATTTACAATTTAACCTTTACATTACAACCCATTATCAGTGTATATAGCTATGAACCATGAAACATTAACAGAGAAATACTGAAAAAATGCTTGAGCCAATCCTCTGTACAGTGAAGATCTTTTATTTAAATGTACAAAATGAGATTTGCGGTCAATTTAATCTTCCTCTTCTTCCTCTTCTTCATCCTGATTGATCTGGAAGTAGCGCAGCTCGTAGCTCTCCTTAGTGTTTGCCACAACACGCAGCCAATCACGTAGATTGTTCTTCTTCAAGTACTTCTTAGTCAAGTACTTCAGGTATCTGCAAATAGTTTGAAATTATAATTTGTCAGATCCACCAAGAAAACTCTTTGTCTGAAATTAATAATCATTCCTGTGATATAACCGCAGAGTGACTGCAGCTGGTGCAAAAGTGATGTCCAGATTATTACAGACAAGCTCATCTTTTTTTCTTGTTACTGTCATCTTCCAGTGTGACTTGATAATAGGTTGTAGAATAGGGATTAAACTGTTATTAGTTTCCACAGTAAACAAAAGTAATGAACTTGATGATTAGTATCACTGTTAAGATCTGAATTACCATTAAAACCTAGCCAGAGGACCTAATGTGAAATATGCTTTCATTTTATATCTGGTATAGCACAAATTGAGCTGGCTCCATTGGTGATGCAAAGATAACATTTGGCACCAAGCTCAATAAACTGTAGAATGAATCACCAGCATTACTTGTATATGTTGGTGGAACTAATGCTCTTGTTGCAAAATTATAACTCAACATAGTGGTTCTTTGATTAGGTCAACAAAGAAAGGCAATTAAGTTTGATTAAATGACGCGAGATGCATGTGATTTAAGAATATTAATCCACAAAGGCTTATGTGAAGTCATGCTGTGTTTTAGCAGCAGTGATGGACATCAATAAAATGTGGGATGGTTTGAATTGAGTTAAATAAGTTTCTAGCTAATGTGAATTCTATCCATCCATTGTTGGAAATGACCAATGTTGAAATACTTGAACACTGTTAAAATGAGAGACACCCATAAGCTCTGAACCAACTGATGAAGACAAAAAAAGTGTTTCCACACATTATTGCTAACAGAAGATCATTGCTATCTATAAAGATCCAAAGACTGATTAAGATAGGCCATACGTATGCTAAAAAAAATAAAGTCAATATCTGGACAGGTTACAGAACCCAAAAACAGACTGTAGCTGTTGCTCTGGACTTTGACAAATGAGCCAGAGAAACTGTAAGTGAAATATATGTAGATATAGGGCCCCATTAATGATAATTAAACACTGCAGTTAAGGTTAAAAAGCTCATATAGGTGGCTAATGTTTGATGCCTGCAGTTTATCATCAAATCTAAAAAAATGTGACAGTGCTGTCAGTTCATGAAGTAAAAGGTCTTAAGCTAAGGTAAAAAATGATGACCCTCAAGTTTCATAATTTGGGAGACTGTGATGCTCTGTACATGACTGCTTTCTTACTTCAATTACTCTAATGATAGTGCTGTGGAAGATTTCTCTCCAAAAGATGTGAAAATGGAACAAACTAGCTGAAGAGAATCTTGCTATGTTAGATGAGTAGACATGCCACTTTTCTACCAAGACCATTTCCTTCACAGAAAAAGGGCTTATAGTTGCAAAGCAGAATTAATGAAGTACTATCCTCTTCCTTGTGTAAGCTATTGCACTGAGCCATGTCTGAGCTACCTTCAGTTCTAAATATCACACACTCACACTCACACTCACACTCACTCTCACTCTCACTCTCACTCTCACTCTCACTCTCACTCTCACTCAGTCACTCAGTCACTCAGTCACTCAGTCACTCACACACTCACACACTCACACACCCACACACCCACACACACGTAGGCAGACTCACACGAACGCAATGACCACAGTAACACCGGAACAGTCAGAAGGCTAATACAAAAAGCTTTATTCTGGCACAGATATGACATCTAGTGCATTAATATATATAAAACACTGATGTAATAGAGCTAACAAGTAGTGACAGAAGACACATTATATCATCATCATAATAACGTCAGGTGTAAACCGTTGTATGTAGAGCTGTTCACTTGTGAACAGATCTCTCATAAAGGATGTTATTACCAGTTCTGAATGGGGCCTTTACAGGCTTTAATGGAAAACATCTGAGAAAGGGGCTATATAGTGTTCTCTTACACAAGATTATATTTCAGTAACACTATTGCTGCCCTTTTGTAATGCAACGATGATATTGTAAAAAGGCCTACATTTGTTTAAATGCTACAGGCCAACAGCCTTTTTTGCTGTCTCTTCTATTGTTATATGCAATTCCAACCCATTCTATTAAATTATTTTCCTTTAATCAGACCACCACTATGTTTAATGGAAATGACTTAAAAGACTGCAAAATACACTGTGTTCAGTTTATTACACATCTGTTTACACCTGCATTGGTAAAAAGCATTGCCAAAACAGGTGAGCCCACAGAAGCACCTCCTCTGCAATTTCATTGAGGAGTGCTCCAACAGACAGACAAGACTAGTTAAGACTAGTCAGTGCATCCCACTGGCTACAAGATCTGGCTACAGATCAAATGAGCTCATCTGCTGGTTCAAAAAACACTTGCACAAGTCTAAGACTTGGACTCAAGGAAAGTACCTAACATTAAACCCCATCATACCTAACATTAAACCCCATCAACAGAAATAAACTGATGCTGTAGCAAGCAAACGTGATTTGAGGAAAAAAATTACTCAATAGTTACTCGTTACAAGCACCCTTGAAGTCATTTTTACTGTGTCTGATGGCCAACATAACAGTTTTCCTGGTACTATACCAAGCAGCTAAGCAGCTTGATCCTGACTGCAACTGTGGTTTCTATCAGTTAATGCACACAACCCACAACACAAAACTGTATGCAATTAACCCAAGGACACATCACCAATCAACAAAAGTAAAAAGACAAAACTTCCTGCATTAATCTCATAGAGGGTCTTTCTGGAGTTCAGTTTACAGAAATCTGTCAATGAGACAGAACTAGCGTCCAAACTGTTAAGACGGTACCTTGTCCCAGCCCTTTGGTTTAAGGTAGAAGCCTACTCTGACATATTCATTGTAAAAATACATTTGACCATGTCTTCTGTGAGTACACAGGGCAGTGTGCCATGAGGTGGGGATAATTTGGGACTGTCTTTTACCTTTTGGAGAAAGGCACCTCAGAGGACACAGCGATCTTGCTCTTGCTCCTTTCAATAGAGACCACACCACCACCGAGGTTGCCAGCTTTCCCATTCACTTTGATGCGCTCCTGAAGAAACTGCTCCTGGAAATGCCACACACACGTGCATGAACATATGCCCCCATTCCAATGTTCCCTCTATGCTGCGCGCTTGCGCAATCACGCACTGTTCGCACGTTCTCAGCGCACAGGAAAATCCATGCAGCGCATAAAATAAAATCTAACATGAACTGTAAATAAATTAAACAAATTATGTATTCTGTACCATTTTGCAGTGTAACCCAGTGAGTGACAGGTATCCAACCAATGATATGATGCGGCTCACTTACGCAGCCAATTAATGTCACTGACAGGGCTTTACGTGTATGTGCCCTACCCATACGCACCGCTGCGCCGATGTTTTGTAGGTTACCTAGGTAACAGTGAGGCAGAGTTAAGAGACGCAAATGCTGCTAACCCCTTATTATACATCCACCCACCAAGCCTAAGTAAAATAGAAATGTGGTTCTTGCGGTGTATACGTCTCACGTCCCAGAGCAGGACTCACACTGACATTTAACACACTACACACCTCAGGAACAATATTTTAAGTTGACCAAAACACTAATAGTAAAAGTAAACTAACGGAAATTACTGCTGTAATTTGATTCTTTTAATAAGCCATGTTACTGGTGTGTGGCCACAGCATGCACATCTGATGTTGCTCACAGTGGTCCACAGTGTACTCAGGGAGCTTTTGTGTATGCCCAGACACATGAAAAATTAGAGGGAACATTGTCCCATTCAATCCGTGGTAAATGAACCCGAACAGTGAGTACTGGACTTACAAAGTTGGCGGCGTCCATGATGCCATCTTCAACAGGATGAGTGCAGTCCAGTGTAAACTTCAGGACCTGCTTCTTCTTCTTACCACATTTACCTGTGCTTTGCTTCTTCTGCTCACAAAACAGAATGACACATTTAGCTGACACGTGTGCTTCAAATTGGAGTTGGTCTGACGCAGTGACAGCCGACAGTGAAAACACACCGCAGCTGAGTCGTGAGTACTCATTGATATTTTTATCACAGTAATGTTACAATATACTAGGGTAGTGCATCAAAGCTAACAGAACAAAAAGTCTCTTGAAGGACGGGCGAAACGTCTTCTGAAACTCAACTGAGTTAATTGCATATTAAAACATTCTACCGTAATTGCCGGACTACAAGCCGCGACTTTTGTCACACACTTTCAACCCTGCGGCGTATGCAATGATGCGGCTAATTTATGCATTTTTTCTAACGGCCGCCAGGGGCGCTCGAGCAGAAAAGGTAAGAGTGAGACGGGTGGAATATTTCACATACCGTAAGTACCGTAAACACAGCTGTAGAGGTGCAGAGCCTGCCGGCACCTCCACTGCCGGCAGGCTCTGCAACGCTGAGAGACAGAGGACCCCCTGCATCTCATGTTTCAATGTGGCCACACGCGGCTTATAGACAGGCGCGGCGTATGTATGTACAAAATGGGTTTTCCTTTAAAAATGTACTGGGTGCGGCTTTAAATCAGGTGCGCTTTATAGTCCGGCAATTACGGTAAATATAATATGACCTGAATCGCTGCGTACCTTCACAAACACAATAGCTATCAGTACTGTGTTATCAAATGAAGCAAAGCCGCCGGTGATAAGCTAGCGGTGGCGGCGACGCAGCCATAGGCCACAGAAGAGCATATGTTCTCTTTCAAACACCCCGGTCTCTGTTCTTCTACCAACATGCACACACACAAAAAAAACTATCAAATCATCACACCATGTCTCTACCTTCCACCTAGCGAATTGGAGAACATTTCGGTAACTATATGTCACGCGAACATACTTACAATGGGTGCCATGGTGGAGAAGCAAGAGGAATAGCATACAGTACGCAAGCATTACATTAACGATGATGATGATGATGATGATGATGATGATGATGATTATTATTATTATTATTATTATTATTATTATTATTATTATTATTATTATTATTCTGCTTCTTCTTCTTCTTCTTCCGACTTTTTAAGGCAGCTGGCATCCAATGTGTTGCATTGCTGCCACCCTCAGTACCATTCCATTATTGCACTACACCCGCTTGATGAGACGAGTATCTTTCAGAAGTTTCAAGAGAGCCAATACTTTCCCTTCCCAGCTTACCCCATCTTCCAAATAGCTTCCACTGATACCTCCCTCATGCCCATTTTCCTGAGTTTCCTGTCCTGCACTGTATTTATTACAATCAACGAGGTCATGCTGTACTGTCTCTGGCAGTCTGCACACAGTCCATCCTGATGTTTTCCCGGGAGGTAGAGAGTGCCACTCAGCTACGCATGACCAATTCTCAACCTGGAAATAGTGACCTCCTCCTTTCTTTTCCATCCTCCTCCCCTACAGACCACTGAATTATTCACTCTCTTTGATAATCAGAGCAAATGTCTCCCCTTAGTTTCTTGCTCCCAGCACTGCTGCCATTTTATGTTGATTTGTTTCCACACTATACACTTTCCCTCTGCTTTAGACAGACTGATATTAATGTCTACGCTTCCTTTTTTCTCTGCTTTTTTAGCTAGCCTATCCACTCTCTCATTTGTTGGAATACCAATGTGAGCAGGGACCCACATGATAGAAGTGGCTGCACCTGGTTCTGAAACAGTGGAGCAGAGGTTGAATTAGTAAGGTGCATTAATAAGACATAGATATAATGATATGATGTAGATGGAAGGAGGGAAAGCAGACAGAGAAAGAGAAGGATAAGGTCTAAATGTCCCCCGACAGTCTAGGCCTATGGCAGTGTAACTAAGAGCTGATCAAAGATGGACCTCAACCAGCCCTAACTATAAGCTTTGTCAAAGAGGAAAGTTTTAAGTCTGCTCTTAAATACAGAGAGTGTGTCCGCCTCCCTGACTGAAGCTGGGAGATGATTCCACAGCAGAGGAGCTTGATAGCTGAAGGCTCTGGCTCCTTGTGTGCTGGAAATCGGGAGAGACGCCACCATCTGTCCACCACCTTGGGCCCTTGAGCAAGGCCCTTAACCCCCTGAACTTGCTCCCCGGGCGCTCCTCGTGGTGTAGCCTTCTGCTCTGCATGACCTGCAGAGATTTTGAATTCTTTTCAATTTCTCCTCTCTGCCTGGGAGAGCTGCTCTGCATGTGCATGTCAATAGTTTGTATCTGTACTAACTGTATGTTGTGTACAATGCATATGTAGAAAATTAATTTCCCCATGTGTGGGGCTATTAAAGGTTTTCTTTCTTTCAATTCTAAATTCCACAGGGAGCCAGTGCAGTGAAGCTAATATGGGGGAGATATGATCTTTTCTCTTGGTTCTGGTCAATACACATGCAGCAGCATTTTGAACAAGCTGCAGGGTCTTTAAGGACTTACTGGTGCAGCCTGATAGTAAGATAAGATAAGATATACCTTTATTCGTCCCACATTGGGGAAATTTCGGCGTTACAGCAGCCACAGGGATAGCAGTAATGAGTTACAGTAGTCAAGCCTGGATGTGACAAAGGCATGGATTAATTTTTCGCCATCTTTAAGAGACAGGATATGTCTGATTTTTGCTATATTGCGAAGGTGAAAAAAGGCAGTTCTTGAAGACTGTTTTATGTGAGAATCAAGTGATAAATCAGAATCAAATATAACTCCCAGATTCCTGGCAGTTTCACTGGGAGCAAGGACAATGCCATCTAGACTGGCTATATCATGAGATAACAACTCTCTAAGGTGACGAGGGCCAAGTACTATAACTTCAATTTTGTCTGCATTTAATAATAAAAAAGTTTGTTTATCATTAATTTGTACAAATTGATGTCTGTTTGATGAATATGAGTTAAACCAATTCCTTTTATGCCAATTTAGTGTTCGAGCCTATGAAGACGGATGTGGTACATATGCTCATACTGACACTCCCCCGTAGCGCCACCTGCTGGTGGTTGGAAACGGAAGTTTGTTTCCACACCTCGCATATGAGTTATGGTGAAAGTTTTTCCAACTTCTGAAGGGTGTGGCCATGGCGACCCCTCAAACTTAGTGTTCGCCACAAAACCCAAAGTCACTTATAACTTGTGCAAACATTGTCCGATCCTGACCAAACGTCATAGTGTGGACGCTTGACCCGGCCTGACCACGTACATTTTTTCATAGTGACATCCACCCATAGCGCCACCTGCTGGTGGTTGGAAACAGCAGTTTTTTTCCACACCTCACCCAATCCTGACCAAACTTCATAGAGTGGACGTTTGACCCGGTCTGATCACATACATATGCTCATAGTGACACTCCCCCATAGCGCCACCTGCTGGTGGTTGGAAATTGCACTTTGTTTCCACACCTCGCATATGATCGGTCTCCTCTTACAAATTTAATGGTAACGGCATCAAACTTTGTCATTTTCTACTGGAGGGAAGGTAAATGGTGGTGGTTGGAAACGTCACTTTTAACATGTAAAAGTCCAGCACATACCCCAATATGCGCACATGCTCGGGCCCGGTCATCGCTGCTTGCAGCTTTAATTAGGGCCCGAGCTGGAAGAGCGAAGGCCCTATTTGTTCTGAAGGAGTTATTATTATTATTATTAGGGCCCGAGCTGGAACAGCGAGTCTTCGTCATGCCCAGACGCACAAAAAAGCCTCTTAACACCATTGTGACACTAAGTCAGACAAAGCTTGTGCAAACATTGTCCAATCCTGACCAAACGTCAAAGGGTAGACGCTGGCCTGAACACGTACATATGCTCATAGTGACACTCCCCCATAGCGCCACCTATTGGTGGTTGGAAACCACAGTTTGTTTCCACACCTCGCATATGATCGATCTCCTCCTACAAATGTAATGTTAACGGCCTTACTCTTGGCCAGGTTACTCTTCAGGCATGGGGGAATAGAAGTTGGCGAAATCTTTTTCAACTTCTGAAGGGTGTGGCCGTGGCAACGCCTCAAAGTTGGTGTTCGCCACAAAACCCAAAGTAACTTATAAATTGTGCAAACATTGCGTGATCCTGAAAAAACATCATAGGATGGACGCTTGACCCGGCCTGAACACGTGCATATTGTCACCACTAGGGCTGCAACGATTCGACGACGACGTCGACTATTAAATATGGTTGACCAGAAATTTTGTGGTCGTCTAGTCGTATATTATTTTAAGCAACATGATGAACGCCATTCAATTCATTAGAATACATGCAAATAAAGTTGCAATGCACCACCGGAAATGTAAGGGGCAATAGCCTGCACCATCTGCGTCCATATTGAACTAAACACTGAAGAAGTTCAATAGCAATAGCAAAGTCGATGCAGCAGCAACAATGGCTGAAGCAGAGGTGCATAGTGATGTTAGCGTGAGACCACGCTACAAGTCTGGGAGTATTGTCGGGAAAATAAAGAAAATACACACGTCAAGTGCACTATCGGGAGTTTTGGCATCCAAAGTCCCGGATGGGTAAGTTGTTCTCTTTTTTAGCCTACCTTTCAAAAAATGCATCTCTCAGTATAAAGTAACAATAGCTAGGCTACTTTAAGGCCCCTTTCTTAAAAGATGATGTTAATTTCGTTTACACGTACCAGGATATCCAAAACCGACGACGACCTTCATGTTACGGTGCTAAAACTGTGTTTCACCTTTTCACGTGTCTGAGGAACACCCAGAGTTTTTCAAAGTAACGTTAACGTCATTTTCAGTGACTGAAACCTCCGGTTAAGCCCCATTTGAAAAAAAGATGCGTCTTTACTATTATACTATTATATGCATCACTAGTGGACACATTGCCTCTAATACTTGTCAAAAAAGCTCAATACACATAAAGATACACTGGTTTTCAATGAAATCCAATTAATACCCAACTTTGTTAAAAGCGGGATTGGACAATGTTTGCACAAGTTATAAGTGACTTTCGGTTTTTTTGGCGAACACCAAGTTTGAGGCGTCGCCACGGCCACACCCTTGAGAAGTTGGAAAGAGTTTCACCAACTTTTATTCCCCCATAGCTGAAGAGTAACCTGGCCAAGAGTGAGGCCGTTACCATTAAATTTGTAGGAGGAGTTTGATCATATGCGAGGTGTGGAAACAAACTGCAGTTTCCAATCACCAGCAGTTGGCGCTATCAGTGAGTGTCACTATGAGGATATGTACGTGCTCAGGCCGGGTCAAACGTCCGCCCTATGAAGTTTGGTCAGGATTGGATGAGGTGTGGAAATAAGTGACGTTTCCAACCACGAGCAGGTGGCGCTATGGGTGGGTGTCACTATGACAATATGTACGTATTCAGGCCGAGTCAAGCGTCCACCCTTTGACGTTTGGTCTGGATCACACAATGTTTGCACAGGATATAAGTGACTGGTTTTTGTGGCGAAGACCAAGTTTGAGGCGTTGCCACGACAACACCCTTCAGAAGTTGGAAAAACTTTCGCCAACTTTTATTCCCCCAATCTAAGACAAAATATCTCCAATGTGGAGGCCTTTTTGCACTTTTCCCACTACCCATAGTGGGTGTCACTATGACAATATGTACGTGTTCAGGCTGGGTCAAGTGTCCACCCTATGACGTTTGGTCTGGATTGCACAATGTTTGCACAAGTTATAGGTGACTTTGTGTTTTGCGGCGAACAACAAGTTTGAGGCGTCGCCATGGCCACACCCTTCAAAAGTTGGAAAAGATTTCACCAACTTTTATTCCCCCATGGCTGAAGAGTAACCTGGCCAAGTGTGAGGCTGTTACCATTAAATTTGTAGGAGGTGTTCGATCATATGCGAGGTGTGGAAACAAATTGCCGTTTCCAACTACCAGCAGGTGGCACTATGGGTGAGTGTCACTATGAGCACACTCACCCATGTTCAGGCCGGGTCCAGCGACCACCCTATGACTTTTGGTCAGGATCAGACAATGTTTGCACATGTTATAAGTGACTTTGTGTTTTGTGGGGAACACTAGCGAGTCGTTCAAATTTGACCGCACCGCTCAGACGTTGGAAAAGCTTTCGCCAACTTTTAATCCCCCATGTCTGAAGAGTAACCTGGCCAAGTTTTATGCTAGCATTAAATCTGTACGAGGAGTTAAATCATATGCACGGTGTGGAAATGGGCAGAAATGGGGCCAAAATGCACATTCCACTTCCAACTTTCTGTGGACCTGGTATCATGGTGTCAAGAGGCTTCTGGGCATGACAAAGACGTGTAGTTTCGTCAGGATAAGTTAAAAAAAAACCCAATGCGGACGTGTTTCGGCAATGTCTAGGGGGCGCTACAGAGGCATTTTGCGATGCCAATGAAAACCATGGCCCAATTGCGCCGTTTCATGCCATGCCTGACGTCCCTGGTGAATTTCGTGACTTTTCGAGCAAATTTGGTAAACAATAATGATAATAATAATAACTCTTTCAGAAACAAAAGGGCCTTTGCTGTTCCAGCTCGGGCCCTAATAACTCCTTCAGAAACATTATAATAATAATAATAATAATAATAAGATGAAGAAGAAGAAGAACTTTTTCAGAAACAATAGGGCCTTTGCTGTTCCAACTCGGGCTCTAATAATAAATCTTTCAGAAACAATAGAGCCTTCGCCGTTCCAGCTCGGGTCGGCTGCCAGTTGACACCACAAGCAGCTGCTGGTAGGACCACTTGGGCTCTTGATCCACAGTATGTTTTTTATGTCTGTATATGTTAGTGGTGAAATAAAAAACCTCTGCCTCAAGCCTCCTGCTTTTTGAAAACCTGATTGTATTTTTAGTGTATTATTTTATATTGTTTTGCTGCTTTGTTGTTTGCTGTTTTCATGTGAAGGGTCTTTGAGTATTTAGAAAACGCTTTTAAATAAAATGTATTATTATTATTGTTGTTATTATTATTATTATTATTATTATTATACCATTATATAACGTTATGTTACATTGTAACACATCCTGGGCATCCCATGACAAAAAATCATGGGATGGGAAATTGCCCAGCCCCAGATACCTCAGAAATTGCATTTCTGAACTATTAATGAGATTTTTTTAAAACTCCACATAACTTAAGTCACTTATCTTGTAAATAAATGTTAATTGTTTGTGAAACAAAATCATTAAGGAGGTGGTGGCGAAGCAGTCAAAGAGTCGGGCATAGGACCAAGAGGCTTTGGACCTGGAGGTTGCCGGTTCGAATCCCAGCTCGGCCGGAAAAACTTGGGTGATGCGCCACCACCCCTGACCTGGGCTGCAATCAAGAGGCGCTGCCATCTGTCTGGCGCTGTCCATCACCTTGGGCCCTTGAGCAAGGCCCTTAACCCCCAAATTTGCTCCCTGCCCGCTCTGTAGAGTGCAGCCTGCTGCTCCGCATGTTGCATGATATATACTGCTGTGTACTTTGTACTGTACGTCTGCATGTATGGAATGTAATGTGTGAAATGTAGTAAAATTAATTTCCCTGTGTGGGTTCAATAAAAGTGTCTTTCTTCTTCTTCTAAGGGCCGGACTGGTTCAATGTTTATTAAAACATATTGAAATGATTGCACATAGCCTATTGAACCAAGACCTAACACAGTGTATATTATTTAATGATTAAATGAATAAGGCAATATTTTGTTATGGCTCTGTCAGTAACTTCAAGGAAAAACATTTTCATTTTCAACAGCCAAACAG
>JAFBJQ010001063.1:30139-88159 GCA_016785345.1 Trinectes maculatus
TCTCTCTGTCTCTCTGCAGCGCTGAGAGACAGAGCGAGCGCTCAGCAACTCGTTCTCGTGTGAAGTCTGTACGTATTTACGGGGCAAACCGCTTAATCCGAAACAAGGAAGTTCACGGGAGATGTGTCATAACTACGAAAACGACGTAATTCGCGACCGACGTAGCTCGAGGACCCCCTGTAAACTGAAAATGTATTATTGTGCTGCTCTATGATCCTACCGATCACTGCTTTCAAATAGTAAAATAAAAAAAATAAATCAAATCAGTTGTATTCTTTCTCATGGCTCTTATCTGCAATTTTCCCTGAGTCCATTCAACTGAAAAATAAATCTAAATAAAAAAAAATACAAAATTTTACCTCCGTAAACATGTTCTCTGCCTCCCACCTGGCTTGAAACCCCCTGTTCTCAGCGTCCACCTTACGTTTAGCCATTTTTGGGGGGGGTATCAGAAAGTTGATCTCTGCTCTGACTGCTGATGAATAATGAAGCCGCTTGTGCGCCCTGCAGTGACTTCGGGGGCTACCGTTGCATTGTGGGAAATGTAGTGTTGGTGCGTGCAAAACACCAGCGGGTGGCTCTGACCTGCGGGCCGGTTCTAATAGTAATTAAATATCATCCAGGGGGCCATAGATAATCAATTCGCGGGCCGGATCTGGCCCGCGGGCCTTGACTTTGATATATGTGTTCTAAGGGAAACCCTCCCAGCGATATTAATAAAGTACCACTGATTCTGAAGAGAAACCATTCCAAGAAATACTTCCCAGATTAGTGAAAATGCATCCATATTTGTTGAATTTTTTGTCTACATACACACACACACACAAACATGTGAAAACAATACCATGTTTGCAGGGATCAGAAATAAATGGTGGAAATGTTGCACAAGTGGAAATGTGATGTGGCATCTTTATTTAACAATTTCAATGAAAAAACAACATAGCCAAGTTAATTTCACTACAAAAAAAGAATGCAGTAGAGATCTGAAAAAACACAACTGCTGTTATCAAAACACACCTTGATACATAGAAACACTTCCAGTCAACACAAATTCTTTACATGGTATTTGTAAAACCACTTTGACCACTGAAATAATTAATATTACTCCAATAAGCAAAGCTAGCAGACAGTGTTGTCTTTGAAGGACTGAGGTGTGCATCTTGGATGCAACCATTGAAGACAACAAAAGGAATGTAACAACAAGCGTAGTGCTCAAAGAACATCAGGTTCCAAAATCCCGATTTTGTTCAGTGGCAGCTGCACACACACACACACACCCCTCCCTTATACTGACAGACTGATCAGCTCATTCTCTGGGCAACAGAAACAAAACTTCCATACCCTGTGTAATAAATGGCACAGGTATGGAGTTTACTTAACCTCTGAAAAATCCTCAGAAGGAAAGAACTGAAGGCTCTGCTGTGGCACCTGTAAATGTGACAACTCTATAATTTTAAATACTGCAACAAAGAGGACAACAGAACAAGAGACACAAAGACATAAAAGTTTTGATGTATTACAAAATGAAAAAGGGGTTTAGGGAAGCACAACTTGCTAGGTGTCAAGTGTGTAGAGCAAACTGTTGCTGGTGCACTCTAGGTGGGAAGTGAAGACATCCTGACCAGGACACTCTTTGACTTCAGTGTCCAAATTAGTGCAGAAACCAGTGTGTTGGTAGTTACAATGCGTGGATACCTTTTCAGAACTTTGAACCCCCCACCATCCAGCCAAATCAACCATCCCACTAGCACACCACCATGACCAGCAGTAACTAAGCCGGTCAACTGTTTCTACTAAAGCAGCACTGTTCTGTGCTCTAGAGAAAACGGTTGAGAGTGGTGTTGCTGTTGTATCCCCAATCAGATTGTTCTGGGGTTGTACTCGGGCAGATTTTTCAGTTTCTCCTGTTCCTGTTGAGTATCTTGTCTGGCAATAACCAGAGAGTGAGAGTAACCCATCACCACCTGCAAAACAACAAATGACACTTAGTATCCTTCCCCAAAGCCCTGCAGCCATATTTACAAAACAGTGCATGGATTCCATTGTAAAACATTGCGTACTGACAAATCTCAATACACATATCCAAGAAACAATTCATATTTATAAAACCATGTACCACACACCTATACGCAGTCATCTCATTATTAATACCCACTTGCGGTGAATTGTGCTCACAAGCTCTCAAGTGTCTTCCCATAATCATCCATAAATGCTCAACGCTCAATAGCTCATTAATATGATGATGCTTTTATGGAGCGCCTGTCATTGCCAAATTTGCAGATTGTGAAACTGAGTTGTTAATCCCTGAACTCGAGCAACTTTCATTTTAGAGGGTTTAGTTGTGGCATTTCCAATTGAAACACCTGTGTTTTGTTTCTTGGTGTATCCATCATGCACCACTGATTTCCATGACTGGAAAACATCTGGAAAACATGACTTGGATTTCTCACGAGTCATAAATAGTTATATGTAGCCTATTACTGTCATTACTCACACATTCTTATAAAAGATTACTTTAAGCAAAAAAATCTTTCAAATACAAAAGCAAAAGTTTGAATTGTGGAGCTGACATTATTAACGGCATTTATGACATGCTCAACTTTTTTTTCTCAATTGGAACTAAGACCTCAATGCATGAGCTCTACACATTCTGTGATGAAAGCTGATCATACACATTTTACCCCTGTTGATGCAAAGTTTTTATGTACAGCAAAATGTATGCATGCAGTACATTTTAATTCTTATAACCTCCAGATGTCAATAGTCACAAATGCTGGCTTGTGACCAAAATACCTGAGAAACTAATGTCATTTCCATCAGCTTGACCTGTATCTAACACTAAAAAGTAAATTTTAGCATGCAAAATGCTAATCTCAGACAGTGAACATGGTAAAAAATTGTACCAGGCCTATACTACAAAATTAGGTTACTGGCCTATTGGAATAACTCCAAAGTATTTTTTGGGTTTAACTGTGATGTCACTGTAACTTCAACACTTGAGGTGTGAATAGAGTTTTTGAAATTGTTATCCTGCTTTAGCTGTCGAATAAAAGGACAATGAAATGCTATGTATTTTCTTTATACTTGATAGTTGATTACACGATATCTGTATAATGGAAATAAATTGTTATTAAAGCTGCAAGCAGCGATGACCGGGCCCGAACACGTGCGCATGTCGGGGTATGCGCTGGACTTTGACATGTCAAAAGTGACGATTCTATCCACCGCCATTAACCTTCCTTCCAGTAGAAAAAGACAAACACACAGCCAAAGGAGATTTGTCACTGCCAAAGTCACAGAGAGTGCTTGAAATTTGAGGGGTCACCACGGCTACACCATTTAGAAGTTTAAAAGATTTCATCAACTTATATTCCCCCATGGCTGAAGAGTAAGTTGACAAAGTTTGATGCCGTTACCATTAAATGTGTAGGAGGAGTTCGATCATATGGGAGGTGTGGAAACAAAGTGCTATTGCCAATAAACAGCAGGTGGTGGAATGGGGGAGTGTCACTATGAGCATATGCACATGCTCAGGCCAGGTAAAACGTCCACCCTATGAATTTTGGTCAGGATCGGGTGAGATGTGGAAACAAAGTGCTGTTTCCAACCACCAGCAGGTGGCGCTATGGGGGAGTGCCACTATGACAATACATACGTGTTCAGACCAGGTCAAGTGTCCACCCTATGACGTTTGGTCAGGATCGGACAATGTTTGCAGAAGTAATAGGTGACTTTGTTTTTTGCGGCGAACACCAAGTTTGAGGCGTCGCCATGGCCGCATCCATCAGAAGTTGGAAAAACTTTCGCCAAATTTTATTCCCCCACGGCTGAAGAGTAACCTGACCAAGTTTCATGCCTTTACCATTAAATTTGTAGGAGTAGACTGATTATATGTGAGGTGTGGAAACAAAGTGCAGTTGGCACTATGGGTGAGTGTAATAGTCAGTAATAATAATAATAATAATGCTGGACCTTGACATGTTAAAAGTGACGTTTCCAACCACCGCCCAATTGCACCATTTCATGCCACGCCTGACGTCCCTGGCGAATTTCATGACTTTTGAGCAAGTTTGGTAAACAATAATAATAATAATCATAATAATAACTCCTTCAGAAACAATAGGGCCTTCGGTGTTCCAGATCGGGCCCTAATAATAATAATAATAATAACTCCTTCAGAAACAATAGTGCCTTTGCTGTTCCAGCTCGGGCCCTAATAATAACTCCTTCAGAAACAATAGGGCCTTCGCTGTTCCAGTTCGGGCCCTAATAATAATAATAATAATAATAATAATAACTCCTTCAGAAACAATAGGGCCTTCGCTGTTCCAGCAAGGGCCCTAAATGCTAAATGCTGCAATGGCAATTTCCAATGAATCTCTAAACTGCTATGAGCAGTTTGTGTTTAACTTAGTGTAATCTTTACACACCCTCTGAACACAATGTGGACAAAAATTCTGGCACTTTTCCACTGTCATAACCATATGTTGTTCTCTTTGAAGGAAAGTTATGTGATTGCAAGTGTGATTAAGTGATTGCACACCCATTAAAAGGAGAACATGAGGGAAATTCTGTTAAATTTGTATTTAATCATATTTTACTGAGCATGATTAGGTTTATTTTGTCCTTCAATTATATTTAATTTAATGCTGGCTAGATTAACACGTTAATCTATACGATTAATGTGCCCAGCAGCTTGTTCAAAATGCTGCTGCATGTATACTGACAAGAGCCAGAAGAGATCATGTCTCCCCCATACTAGCTTCATTGCATTGGCTACCTGTGAAATTTAGAATTGAATTCAAAATCATTCTACTTACATAAAAAGCTCTAAATTGTGTGGCGCCAACATAAAGTACCTACAAAATTTAATGATCCTATATCATCCTGCCAGAACACTCTGGTCTCAGAATGCAGGCTTGCTTACAGGGCGAGGGCCATCTTTGATCAGCTCTTCGTTATGCTGCCATAGGCCTAGACTGTCAGGGGACACTTGGACCTTGTCCTTCTCTTCCTCCGTCTTCTTTCCCTCTTTCCACCTACATCATGTCATTATATCCAAGTCTTATTAATGCACCTTACTAATTCAACCTCTTTTCAGGAGTCTTTGTTCTCCACTGTTCCAGAACCAGGTGCAGCCACTTCCTGGACCATCGAGTGTGGTGGCAGCTGACTGTGGAACATGCTCCGGAGCTGTAGGACCCGTATATTATATTATATTATATTATATTATATTATATTATATTATATTATATTATATTATATTATAACTTAATCAACTTGTATAATTACGCTAACAACCAATCATACAGTGCTTTAGCGCTCTCTTTCTCTAGCTATCTCTCTATTTTGTTAATGTGTTGTGTACACGTGGCATTGCACTTCTGTCCATCCTGGGAGAGAGATCCTTCACATGTGTCTCTCCCTGAGGTTAAAAGTTTTTTTGGCAGTTTTTCCTCACCCTTGCTGAGGGTGTAGGTCAGAGGATGTAGCACCCTGTAAACGTTGTTAAAATCCTATGAGGCAAATTGTAATTTGTGAATATGGGCTACACAAATAAAATTTGTTTGACTGATTAACTCAAAATATTTTAATGCATTTAACACAACTTTGTTTACTTTTCATGTGCGCTGATCAAATTGTCTCTGGGGACACTTCATATGATTTACTGTCAAGGGGCACCATCCTGTCACGGCAAGAAAACGCGCAAAATTAACCTGCTTGAGCAATCACTGTTGGAATTAAGTAAATGTTTAAGAAACTAGCACTATACATGTACAGTTTAGGTGCTTATGCCGATTATCTTCATCTTAAAATATGTGTGAAGTAGAGCGCATTTCTTTAATGCACAAGCATGAAAAGGGGCGTATCAGCCGGCACACCAAACACTCCAGACTGATTTCACAAGCTACTCCTGAAACTCATATTGTATCTCTCATATTGCCTCTGCTAAACAATTGCATGTTAATGAGATCACTCTGTATATAAGCATGCTGATGTTAGCATTAAGCACCAAAAACACTGCTAGCTCTGTTGCAGGTTTGGTTTGGTTAAGATTTATCCACTCAGAAAAGATTTTTTAAAATTAAAATTACTGGCAACAGTATGTAACACAATACAAATTTAAACTGCTCAATAACACCATGTTTTGTGTTAAGTGTTTTCTCCAGTATAAGATGATCGGAACATTGTTTTACTGCAATTTACCTGCTCAATGTAGATGCCATCTAAGGTCTTGACCTCCTGGGGGGTAGTGGATGATTTAGGTTTATTGTCTCCATATCCCTGAAGGACAGGAGTGTTGAGCTTCCGACTTACAACAAATACAACAGCCACATGCAATCACACATCCTCTTTATCAGGTCTTACCAACTCTCCAAAGGTGGGTGAGGGGCCCCAGCTGATAGTACTCTCATCAGCAGCAATAATGATGCTGCTCTTCCTGTTCAATACGTACATATACAAACACAGAGCAAAACAACTGGAAATCATTTAAAAGCCGAGGATGGGAAAATATTGGTCATTTACCAGCTTATTACACATCGACTACTGCTTTAATTTGTCCATTATATAAAAATATATACTGAAAAATATGAAATAATGTCAGCACTCACCCACATGCCAGGCTGCGAATCTTCCAGCCACAGAGATCCTGCACAGCTTTGGGGTACATCGTGGACTCTCTAGAAGTGTTTGTCACTCCCCAGAAAAACAGTCCCCCTGCAAAACACAAACAACATCACTGATTACAACATTTAGTGTTCAACAGCTTGAACACTAAAGAAAACGTGAAATGCACATGTAAATCCATACTAAAAGTTTCACTTAAAATGTGACCATTTGTACTGTGAAATGGACTCTTCTTACCCATCTCACTGATAGCAAAGGAACACTGGTAGCCTGTATAGATCTGACTTGCCCCACGTCCAGGAAAGTCAAACAGTTTGACCAGTCGGGGAACCATCTCGTCTTTCTGCTCTGTGTGGCCCAGACGACCATAACCACCAAAACCCCAACTAAAAACTCGTTTTTGAGAGTCCAGCACCAGCTACACACACACGCACACACACGCACACACACCTTAACGCTCAGGATAAAGGAAATAGTCTGTCATCTTTGTTTTTTTAATGCAATTAGTGAGCATTTTCCTTACCGTGTGGTTACTCCCACATGCCACATCTCTGACCACCACATTAGGCACAGGCATGATCTGACCATCCTTCGACTTCTCAATGAAAATGGCAACCCGACGAGGAATGAGCTCACAGTCAAACTCAATGCGCTGGGCACGAGCTATGAACTTTCCATCACTGTTGTGACCTTCAGTGAGACAGGGATCAGCATTATACAAATATTTTAAAGACAAAATAGAACCAATATATTCTTGATGTGAATACAAATGTTTGAATCCATCCAGATTATGAAATAAACTTGTCTGAGGTCACACAAGTGTGGCTCACACAATATTTAATTATAATGAACTACAAAAGTAAAGCAAAAACTCTGCACTTAAATGTGATCCTGATTCTTTACATTTCAAATTTGTGTGTAATTGGAGGGGACAATGCTACCTGGACCTAACATAAAAAAAAAAAGGTCAACCCCCCCTAAAGGTCAGTTTAGTAGCTCTTGTATTACAAGAGCTACTAAACTGCTATGCAGAGTGCAAACTAGAAGTGCACAATATGTATTGTCAAATATGTTGTTTTGACGATGTGAAATTTTACAATATTGAGTATTTACATGGTCTCAAAAAGAAAACAAACAAAAGGCACATAGACGGTAAAGGAGAGGTGGCTGTGAAGGTTCTCAGTCACCCAGGTCATGGTAACTTGAAAAAAGTAGTACATGAAGTATGCACGCAACTGGACTTGGTCAAGTTGAAGAAGATGTTTCACCTATCATCCAAGAGGCTTCATCAGTGTTGACTGTCTAGAGCAGGGGTGTCCAAACTACGGCCCGCGGGCCAACTGCAGCCCGTGGTCCAGTTTTTATTGGCCCGCAGCAAATTCTGAAAACATAATTGAATATGGCCCGCACAAGAAGCTTGAGCTCAACTCTGTTGCACTTCTCAGTTTCAACACTAGATGGAGCCCGCCACACAAACGAAATCAAGCGAAGAAAAACTTTTACCGCGAGTCACCAGAAATGGCTGCAACGAAGAAACGCAAAATAGCAAGTGAGTGTAGAAGATTTCAAACACGGTGGGAAAATGAGTATTTCTTCAAGTAACAACGGACGGAGCTCCGGCCATGACTGGCGAGCGCACCCCCTTCCTGGTGGATGCAGAAGAAGTGGAAGAGAGTCTGCAGTTAGAGCTGATTGAAATTCAATGTGATGATTCTCTGAAGAGTCAGCATCAGCTTCTCCCCCTCCCCGAATTCTATCAGAGTTTAGATAATGCTAAGTTTCCTCTGATGAGACGCCACGCAAAAAGGATGATGAGCCTGTTCGGCTCCACATACATATGTGAACAAACATTTTCTCTGTTAAATCAGAACAAAAGCAGACTGAGAACCAGAATGACAGATAGCCATCTCCGTGAAGTCCTTCGTGTCTCAACCACCAAACTTTCTCCTGACATGTCAGCCATCCTTCAATCCAAAGGACAGCATCACTGCTCCCACTGAGTGCAATGTTCTTCACATTATATGCGAGTTAGAAATACACAGTATTCATGTGTCAGTATGTCACCTCTAGTGTGTGGCCCGGTCCTTTGTTTATTTTTCTGTATTTGGCCCTCACTAAAAAAAGTTTGGACACCCCTGGTCTAGAGAGAGAACAAAAAAAATTAAACCCTATGGTGTGTATTGTGGACAATCGTTACCTTAGAAACAAAGAAAAGTAAGGTATGTAAGGGGTGGTCGTTAGACAGTTCTATGGTAGGGGTGTGAAAGGCTCGTTCAAAGCCGTCGATTAAAGTGAAACAGTGGGGTCACATGAGTTTCTGTTAAATCTGTTGTACTTTTTGGGGGGGTGTTTAGGACTGCACTGTAAGTACTGGAAAGTAGGCTAGGACTAGTCCCAGCCTAGTCAGCGATTCAATCCTAGTCAGCGATTCAATCTCCTTGAGATAACTATGACCTGGATGAATGAGAATATTCACAGGCTAGCCCATATTCACGAATTGCAATTTGCCTTATAGGGCAAGCCCTCTGTCTTCCTTGGTCAACATTTGAACATGACTGAACAAGACCTGAGTCTTTGAGGTGCAATAGTTTCACCTGAAACTCATGTGTTTCACTTTAAACAATGGCTAACAAGCCTTTTACACCCCTACCACAGACCTTGTAAGGACCAACCTTTACATACCTTACTCTTCTTTGTTTCTAAGGTAACGACTCTCCACAAAACACACCTCTTAGGGTTTAAATTTCCTTGTTCTCAATCAGAACAGAATGAGTCAGAACTGATGAAGCCTCTTGGATAAAAGTTGAAAGGTCTTCTTCAACTCGACCATGTCCAGTTGCCTACGTACATCAAGTACTACTTTTTTCAAGTTAAAAGGAAAGGTGCTTAAAAGTTCTCTTTGGCCAAATTCACACCACATGAATCATAGATAGGAAATATGCAGGAATCTCCACTCTCAGCAACAAGCCCAGCAGATGATTAAGTGGTGAGACGTGGCTCTATCTCACTAGCCTGGAAATTTCGACAAGAATGATGTTAGTCAAAAGAACGTTATCTGCAAGTAATGCCGAAAAACTATTGCTGTGAAGAGCAACAACCAATATGTGGCAATTATTTGCTCCTACTAGTATAGTGTTTCCCCTTGAAAAGATCACGGCAGTGCTGCTGCTTTTTTTGCAGCAGCGCTGAGAATCCAACAGTGGCAATGGGCCGCTGTAGAATGCACAAGGGGAAAACACTGTAATATGCTGCACAGTTTACCTCTATATGTCATATAGCTTGTGTATACCATATGAACCGGAATGTTTACCCATTTAATGTCACTAAATTGGAGTTAAATTGGCAGTCTCTCTAATGCTTAAGTTTAAAGAAATAAGCATTTACAGGGATAGCGTCAGATTATTGTTAGCCATAATTTGTAAAAATAATATATTTTGTGCAGACCTGTGGATCCCTGTATAGACAGTTTCTTTGGTGTTTTTTGGGTGCTTATTCATCCAAAACAATTCAGTCTACACTGCATTTTGGGGTCTGCAGCAAGAGAAATGTCCTATTTGAAGCAGATTGAATAAATAGTCGTCTACTAAATCAAAGTACAAAACATAGTTTCTTCTACTTAGTTAGAGCAATCAATTTGACCACATTTAGCAATACACATAATATGCATTAAAATCCAAAAATACATTTTTAGACATTTTTTAACAATAAGTTTTTATGTTGTGAGCGTACCCAACTGTCCATACTCTGGGCAACCAAAGGAGTACAGGTTTCCTTTGCAGTCCACTACCATGCTGAATTCAGCACCACAGGCCACCTTCACCAGGGGCTGGCCATTGTAGGAAATCTACAGGAAGAGAGAAAGAAGATTCACAATCAAGAATGTAGACTGACATGCTTGGTATTAAGCCTCTGAGAGGTCAGTGAGGTTCCTGACCTCCAAAGGTGTAGTGCTGCCGGGGCAAACGGGAACGAAACTTCACCACTTTATTCTCCAAGTCGGAAAATTTATTATTTGCTGTTTGCATATTCTGGTTAGGGTTAAGAAATTACAATTTTAATACCATTTATTTAATTTACCTACTTTATGACGCAAACAGCACACAGTGGGCATCTGTATATGGGTAGCCTAGTTCTACAGTACAGTATGGTACAGGTGAGAGATTACTTACAAGTGCTGGGCTGAGGACAGCATCTGTCTGGTTGCCTTGGCCAAGCTGACCCAGCTTGTTCTCACCAAAAGAGTATGCAGTACCATCCTCTGAGGACAAACCACGAAGAAACTTTTAAAAAGAATTCCAGGCATTTTACACTCAGGTCATATTCCTTGGTCTCCTTTGATGTGATAGAAAGCAAAAAAACGAAAAAAAAATGTGCATTGTCGCTCTAGGTATCTCCATGATCAGTTGGCGCAGCTGCAGGGCTCCGATGCTTTCCTATGGCTGCAGAAAGCTGAGCTAACTCAGCTGAGTTAATCCATAGCCACTATGCTACGCTATCATTGCCATGTAGTAAAATATAGATATGACCCTGCTATGATCCACCATCGTTTTTGTACCGCTAGACACAGAAAAACAACAAAAAATGTTTTGTTTGCTCAACAACCAATTACTTAGGTCAACTTTACCCAGAAGTTTCGAAGTGCTTAGAGAGCATGGAAAGCATTGAAGCCCAGCAGCTGCAACAGCTGATTACGGCAATATCTCTAGATAGGCTACAGCAATTTTTTCTCAGTTTTTTTGCTTCCGACCACATCAGAGGAGACCAAGGGACTTGAGGCTAAAAATGTACAGAGTTCTCCTTTAAAAATACAACAACATTTATCAATCACCACATTCTGTCGAACTGATTTAAACATGGAGCTGTGAGGGTAAGAAGCAACTCCCACTGACAACCAACACAATAAAAAATGTGAATTATTCCCACCAAAACTACACTGGTTTTTATTCAAATGACAACAAAGTGACTAAATTACTACTACTAACTACTCTCTCATAAGCTAACACTACCTGTGAGAGCCAGGGTGTGATTTCGTCCACAGGCTGCAGCAACAATCACATGTTCTGCCAGGGTTTCAATTAACTTAGGAGCTTCCAGGCGTCTGGTGTCACCATGACCGAGCTGACCTTTGTCATTGCGACCTGGGGAAGCAAGAAATAAAGCTCAGTAATAAATAACTTCAACTCTTAAATCAGAGCAGCATTAATTAAGTATTAAATAATTACCCTCATCATTTGAACTTGCAACAAATTACGTACCCCAACTCCACAACCTGCCCTCAGTGGTCATTAGGAGACTGTGTGCAGCACAGGGACCAGACATCACAAAGCTGACCCGGACATCATTCAGACAACCATAGCGATGTGGACCCCATAGATTCTGTCCCAGGTTGCGGAAGGCAGCTAGAAAAAACAGAGCCAGAATATAACCCAAAAGATATTGATTTCACAGACAATCTGTCAACATCAGAGGTGTCATAATAAATACTAATATTAATGATATATATTTTTTTAAAAATGTTGATATCATGATAGAAATATACATATGATCTTGAAGATAATCCACTATTTCGCTTTCACTTCTTTTTAACACGATGCTGTATTAACCTATTCTATTGCATTATTTCACGTCAAAGGTAGACATTACCTTACACAACCTTAACAAAGAGTGTAGACCAGAAGTATTTGGACAGCTACAGTTTTTCCAGCTTTGAGCTTCAGCTCATTTGATTGTAAATGCTTAACTCCACTTTAAGCTGGATAATGTCTCGATAGAAAGACTGGTGTGAGAGATAAAGCATTTAACATAGCTTAGAATGTTCAGTTAAAAATGTTTAAAAATAACTTGACAAGTATTTTGTGTAAACTTCTCTGCAGTCAGTGGCTGGGGTCATAGCATTTTTCTAAACACACTTAGCGTTATGCCTTATTGGATAAGACAAGTGAGAGAGGGGAAGGGAATCAAAGGACAACACATAGCAAAGGGCAACAAGGCAGAATTAAACTTGTGGCTGCAGTAGAGTGCTACTGTTTCAATAAATAGTGCTACCACGTGTGGCGCCCCAGACTATTTGTATCTTCTTTACCACAGCATCGCTGCAGCGTCCTCCAACTTTTCTTATTATAGTAGTGTTCCCCTGGTTTTCATCTGCTTTTCAGTAAGGTGACTGCTGTACTGTCAGTATAAAATTTGGTGAGAGACTCAGTCAAAGATATTCCACATCAACAGCCTGAAAAGCTCTCTAGTTACTTTGGTGGTCCTTTTGAATTACAGGATTGTCAAGCACATAGTGCTCCTGCAGACCTATATTAGTCCTTATTTTTTGAGAAGTGAATCACATCAATAAATGAGAGTGTCAGTTTCACTGGAGCTACAACAGAGCCAGCACTATGTTTGACAGATCTGGTAAATGCTTTCCTTTGTTTCACAACTCTACACGTTTGTGATCTGCAGCCATTTTGCTTACACTAACACTAAAACACAAAGCTGCCAATAAACATTTAGTATTCAAGTGTTCTTTTCTTTAAACCACTACAATTTGGACAGTGTTCAATTCCTTTATGTTCCACTGTTTTTCTATATTAGCATAAAAACACCCATATTAAAAACCAGGCACTAAAATGTAGTTAAAGTTCAAATGATTTAAAATGTGCTGAAGGTCAAAGCCTGAATAAAAAATGTCAACTACTTCAAGACAGAAATAATGTGGAAGTGCAAAACAAAAAATAATAATTATTCATCACTGTATTTAGTACTCTGGCATGCGCCACATCTTTCTTGTGTAGAGATGGTCTTTGTCTATGCAGCTGCTCCTGCTGACACCCCAACCCCCATTCAGTCTCAACAAAGCTGATTTATCTGCATGTCCAATAGTAGCGAGACAAGGCTGGAACACAGCAGTGCACAGTCTGCCTTATGCATGCAGCACGGGGGCAATGCAGAACATGCATACATATGAATTAACGGAAAAATCAATTAATGGTATCTCAAAGGCATGAAACGTGTTGTCTTCGCATCCTAAACAATGACACATATACATGCCTAATATATGCCTATATGAAACGTGTGAAAATCCTTGATCCTTTTATAATTTTTTTTCTGGCTGTACAATTTCCTATATTTTGCCTGTGAACCGCAGGATATGGTCAGGGCAAGAACACAAACTAAAACAACTAGATTAAATCTCAACACCAGGCTCCAGGAGGCTGATCAGTTACTGCACTGAACATGATAAAAAAAATACTCGCAGAAGACACCTTTCCTTTGATGTCGTGGACACATTATTGATCTGTTCAAAAATTACAGATGCTCTTACTTTAGACTGCTTTTATATTTATATCCACAAAGACTGTTTTAATTCAACACTTACTAGTAGGTCTCCCATAAGTGTAATTCAAAATTTACACAGACAAGAAGTTAGTATCATGTGCTCTACCTTGCTGCTTGGGCACCTCCTTTCTTCCAATCAAATCCCAGTTGGTTGCCCCAAAGATGAGCAGCTGACCTTGTACCTTTGGGCACTCAAGTTTCTGTAGAGAAGACACAAGTCATGAGCATAAATACAATACAGTAACATAAATTTCAGACAGGGCATTATACCCACTATTTTCTCTTTGACATCATCTGCCACAGTAACAGGTTGGAGACTGGACTTGGCAGTAGGCCTGCCAGGTTTCTTGTTGTTTTCTTGCTCATAGTCAAACTCATCATCACTACTAAAGTCTCTCTCTTTCCTTTTCCCGCTGACTCTCTTCTTTTTCGTCCCACTTCCTGAGATGTCCGACACCTTCTTGCGTGGCATTTTTCAGAAGCCGTTTCTGTAGGAAAAATGCACCTTTTCGATTTCTATACAGTAAAACCAATGTATAGAGTGCAACTTTATTAGTTCACGGTGAAGAAAACAATGCATGTGAAAACAGCAGAAACACATTCAAATAATTTGTCAATTTTATACCGAAAAAAGAGACTCCACAAAGTGTGAAAATATCACGCAGTTACGGGTTTTTACAATTACTTCAGTGGTGACCACACTAAAAAAGAGCATCAGAGACCTGCATTTGTCCCTTAAAAGTAAGTCTACACAGCCTTCGTCTAATTCAAATGTTTCCAGTCATTGTTGTAGGAAATGTAATCGCGTCACATCTGGTTTTTGCTTTATTAACAGCAGATAAAATCTAACGCGAGTAAACAAATTTACTAAGTAAAATGCATACCGGTATCAGTCTAGAAGCTAGGCTCATTAAGCTAACCACTATCGCTCTTTGTTCACATAATGCATGGGTAGCTAGCTAACGTGCTAACGCGCACGTAAAGTTAACGTTACATATCCAGGCAGCTGGAACGAAAACGATCCGGTTGACGTTTGTATTTTCTATAAAATGAGCAACTACCTTTGACCATAGACAGAAATAAGCTTCAAACTATTTTACGAGATAACAATTTGGGTTCGTTATGCTAACGCTCCCTTGCGACTGTAAGCTAACAAGCGCTCTTAAAATAAAGGCTCATGCACGAACGTCAGCTAACACGATGTGACAATAAAAACTTTTAATATATTCTTGAATAGACGCATTTTAGTTGGGCGCGCGAAAAACCTGTGCGAGTTCGAAAACATGTGTTTGTTATTTTGAAAGGGTAAAAATAAAATTTGTACCAATGATTCCCCGATTGAGCAGCACACTGTCCGTCTTCGGTTTGATTGATTTGAACAAAAGAAGCTGCAGTCTGCTTTCACACCACGTGGTTTACTACTGCTATTCATACAGGAAACCAAGCAACCACCAAATGCAGAGAACAAGACATGTGGAAAACGAGAGCTCAGTGGGTCTTGAGACCGAACCCTAACTTTACACAAGTGCACACGCACAAAAAAGTTCATACGTGAACATATCAACACGTCACTACAGCTTAGCAACCCTTGTTAGTTTCTTTGTAGGATGATAAAAAAGCACTGAACTACAACAGAGCATAGAACTATGAAGATGGATGTATTTAAATGGATGTACATAAAAGAAAAATATATTTAATGTTGCAAAATACTTAATGTTGACTTTATAATACAGGAATCTCAGCTTTTAACCACTAATTATGTGACTTCCTCAGAATTACTTATAGTGGTTAGATGATAATAATATAATTCTTGATAATAAATAATAATAAAATGCTAGTTTGGAGCATATGTGCAAACAGCTATTTCAGCATTGTGAAAAAGGAAATTTTAGACATTTTTCCAAGGACTTTTTTACATTTTATTAGTTTTTCAGTGTTAGTGACTTGATTTTGATGAACAATTAGACACTGGCAGATAAATGTGCTTCACTGAGTGTTATTCTTGCCTCATGAGGGCCTCATGTGCCAAGCACATGCAGCCATTCTTCAGACCTTTTTATCAGTGGGCCTAATGTGCACATGCAGGAGAAATATTGCTATTCATCATACTTATTCTTCGGCTAATTCTTTTTTTATGTATCGTTATGTCACAAACTAGTCCCAAAGCTTTGCATACACCTACACAAAACACACAATTAATACAATTATCGGGAACTGACTTTTGGTAAAACCGAAATTCAGAGGAAAAAAAATCTCATGCGGATATTTTGGAAATCAAGCTCAAAAAGAACAAGACTAACCTGAGTTTGAGGCCATTTGGTGTGTGCGATACTATGGAAATGTAATTAATACTAGAAAATAGCCACAGAAATCCCAGACTTTAAAAAAAGCATTGTGACATTTGACACATTATTCACTAAATTACAATTTTGATACCCAGATTATTGTGTAAAACTCTAAATTAAAATTTCAAAATTGTACCCTTTGATCCTACAAAAATAAAAAACACATCAAGATGCAGGAAATATCATCAGGACCGATGGATTGAGGAGGCCGACTTGGCTCCCAATTACTGTTTTGAGTGTACGGACTGGGAAGTGCTGTACAGAAAGGACAATGATGGATTGACCCACTGCATAACGGACTGTATAAACTTCTATGTTGAGAACACTGTACAATGGTTGTAATGGTGCATTGAGTGAGGTGCTGAATCCGGGTCCTGCAGCTCCAGAGCATGATCCACGGTCAGCTGCCACGACAGTCGATGGTCCATGGAAGTGGCTGCACCTGGTTCTGGAACAGTGGAGCAAAAAGACTCCGGAGAAGAGGTTGAATTAGCAGGGTGCATTAATAAAACATAGATATAATGATATGCTGTAGATAGAAAGAGGGAAAGGAGACAGAGGAAGAGAAAGATAATGTCTAAATGTCCCCCGACTATTTAGGCCTATGGCAGCATAACTTAGAGCTGATTGAAGATGGACCTCGACCAGCCCTAATTATAAGTTTTGTCAAAAAGGAAAGTGTCCCTTAGTTTGTACCGCCCACAAGCTCCTCAACTGGCTGTGTCCCCCACTTCTGAAATCAAAATTTCGTCACTGGTGGAATGGGCTCCGAAGCCAGAGACAGGGATTTGATGGACACCTGGCTGCATGGACCATCGACTACCTTACAGAACAGATTACAATAGTTAAGGCTTGTGACTGTGTGTCTAACATAGTCTGCAGCATGGGTGCACCTCCAGGAACTGTCCTCTCTTCAGTCAATCAATCAATCAATCAATCAATCAATCAACCAATCAACCAATCAACCAATCAAATTTTATTTGTATAGCCCATATTCACAAATTGCAATTTGCCTCATAGGGCTTTAACAAAGAGTGTGATAGGGACATGACAGGGTGTGATATCCTCTGGCCTACACCCTCAGCAAGAGTGAGGCAAACAAATCAGCCAAAAAAAAACCTTTTCAGAGGGGAAAACAACCGTAAAAACCTCCAGGAGAGACTCATGTGAGGGATCCCACTCCCAGGGATGGACAGTAGTGCAATGGATGCCACGTGTACACAACACATCAACAAAATTCACCCTTCATATCCCAGACTTCAAACACAACACAGACAGTTACTACATTAAAAGGTTCTCGGGCGACACAGCCATTGCTGGCTGTGTATCTGAAGGGCTATGAATTGGAATACAGGAAGATCATCACAGACTTTGTCAGCTGGTGTGGGCTCAATAAGCTCCACATCATCAACACGAAGACAAAGGAAATGGTGATCGACTTCAGAAGGACGGCCACTCCATCAACACTGAGGTCTGAGGGGTGTGTAGAGCCCTGCTCAGAATCTTTTATGACACTGTATTGGCTTCTGCAGTGTTCTATGCTGTTGACTGCTGGGGAAGTGGGTGCATGGAAAGGGACAAGAAAAGACTTTAAAAACTGGTTAGGAGAGCCAGCTCAATCCTGGACTGACCGATCGACCTCAGCAAGGTGGTGGGAGAGAGGAGGATGTTAGCAAAACTGATCTGTTCTGGACAATATCTCTCACACCCTCCATGACACTTTAAGTGCTCTGACCAGCTCTTTCAGCACAGACCACTGCACCCACAGTGCAAAAATGAACATTTACGCAAGTCCTTCATCCCTCTTACGACTTAAAGACAGCTTTTTATCACGTGATTAGACACATACACCTTGTGGCTTTTATATCACTTGGAAGGCATTTCAAAGTGACTGTTTTGTAATTATTATTAGAATGTGTATGCTGTCCTCTGCTCGACAGTGTATCTCCTACCTTGTTTTATGTGTTTTGTGGCCAAGAACATTCACAAAATATTCAAAGAGATTCTTTATTAAATTCTGTGTCACAAATTCATACACACAAAGCAATTACATAAAATTCAATGTGACATATGCCGTTGTAATAGTAGTTTTTTTTAATCACAATTTCTTTATTCATTTGGGTTTATGGTCTTGTATATGATGTAAAAACACCTCACAGTTTCATCAAATCAGTAGGAAAACATTCAGAGAGTAACCTTGATTTACTAAACATTACTAAACTAAGAGTTTCATACACAACGTTTTATAGGGGCAAAGCAAAATAAACAAAATACATTCAATACAAACATATTACACCACAATAGAAATATTGAAATATTTACGCTAAAACAATTAACTATTCAGTTAGTATTAAAGTTACAAAAAGATTCTGGAAATCAACAAGTTAATACTAGCATGATCCAGGAAAAAAACTAATCCCAAAACTCACATTCTTGTCTCCCTTCACTATCACTGACTTAGATTCAGCATAAGGTCAGGATTGTGTCCAGTGTAGCTTTATGGTCATTAGGTCGAGGGCTCATCTCTTTGCAGCCATCTCCCCCAGTCATGTAGCCAATAGCTGTACATTAGCTGCTGCAATTGGGCTCCATCTGAGCTGCAATGCTGGCTCAGGGCTGTCCGTTTGAGGCTGTGGTGGCGATTGGTTCAGCAATGAGGAGGTTAGTTCACCTGGGGTGGAATCGTTCTTATTGGCTCTTCGTTGTCACTGATGACTGACACAGAAATACAAATGTGAGGTAAAATTATTTATACACATTTCTAGACATATACAACTTTAATTTATTTTTCTGTCAATGTCATATGTCTCTTAAAAACACAAAGATTGAAAATTGTGGCAAACTTCTATGCAGATAAAACAGAAACGTGTCACGTTTCACTAAATGGAATGACAAAGTAAAGTCTACAGTCAAAGGAAAATATATTCAAGAAACTCTTTTATCATTGACATGCATTGTTCCAGTCTAACTACAAGCTGGAGAGTCATAATTTATTTCCATCTAAGTGAAGCTGCAGGAGGCAGCAAAAAAGTCTACATTAGCATCGCAAATGTTTTGACAATGTGCATATTTATGCCAGTGGCAATCCTAGGCCTTCAGTGGTGTCCTGCCTGATTTAATCCACCTCTTAACATCAGTGTGGCCATAGAAACCATCAGCATGATGCAGAAATGCAGTATAATAAATCACTGCGCCACAAATAACTCATGTAGCCAGAATAAATACCTACATAGCACAATTCAACAAGTCTCCTTCCACTGCAATCACAGCTGCCACGCACATCAAAAAAGCATCAGTAATAAACAAATAAAATGAAAAATATGATATGACATATGATATTTAAAATATCATATGTAAAATATGATAATTTTACTCATCAAAAGTCCTGATTATTTGTACACAAAATCCATCCTCCTTTCTTTCTTTAAGAAGACCTCAATTACTCTGTTGTACAGTGCATTTAAGTTCCAACAATAAGTCCTTTTCTATCGGCATCGAGGCTGATGCTAAAAGTCAAGCCTGCCCTGTCTCATTTTATTTTGCTTTGTTGTTTTAAATATATTTTTGCTTGTGCAGGTCCCTAGAGATGCGGTTTGCTAGCTTTGACATTTTACACTCTCTGAGCGTCCAATCAAAGGATGTGAAGACAGCGACATCATTGTACGGCTGCAAGATGACCTCAATGTTGCCAATTATTGATTCTGAAGGCCTTAAGGACAGACTTCTTTGATCCTGGCAACACATGTTGGCTGAATTATGATTGGATAAAAACCTCGAGAAAAAACATGAGAAAAACTATGAAAGGAAGAAAACAGACTATTTGGAATTATTTAATGAAGATTCATGGAAAACTATATTCAAACACCAGTCAGTGATTCTTATAGTGTTTAGGCCAGCAGAGAAGGCCTTGCTGGCCCTGACAGCCCGCCACTGTTTTATACTGTCTTGAAAATAAACGAAAGGTGTATAGATAATAAAGAAGAGGTGCATAAAAGTTCTCATTTGCCAAATTCACAACACATGAATCATTGATAGGCCTTGTCTCGCATGAAGAAAATGTACAGGAATCACCACTCTCAGCGACAAGCCCAGCGGTTGATTCAGTGGCGAGACGTGGCTCTACCTCACTCGTCTGAAAATGGTTCGGTTTCAACAAGACTGATGTCGGTCAAAATAACGTTATCTGCAAGATATGCCGAAAAAACTGTCATTATGAAGAGCAGTTCAACAACCAATCTGTGTCATTTATTTGCCCCTGCTTGTACAGTGTGATAGTGGTGCCGCTGTGGGTTGGTAACATAGCAACCCACCCCAAATGGTGACTTCTGGTGAGTTTTGTGGAATGGAACGGACATATTGAGTTACATCAAGCATGGTCATTTTTTGTGGTGGCGCTGACAATCCAGCAGCGGTGGTACGCTGCTGCAAAATGTATACAGGGGATAAACATATGTATAAACATACAGGTTCTCAGAACAGAGAACCTGAATGTCTACCCATTTAATATTTCTACATTGGAGATTAATTGTGAGTCTCTTGAATGCTTAAGTTTAACGAAAATGAAGAAGAGATGTTGTTCTAAAACATTGTGGCCATTCATAGATGTTCTGGTAAGCAAAAAGAGTTTTAACAGCATTTTTGTAAAAAAAAAAAAAAAACCAAACAAACAAGAAAAAAGACATTTTGAAGGATATTGTCAGATTATTGGATTATTATTATTATTGTATTGTTTTTTTTTAAATAATCAAGATTTTTTTGCCCACATCTTAAACCCCTAAAAGTGTAATCGTATTAAGTTTGTTTAAATTAATCTAATCATTTGTATGTTTTACCGGTGCCTCGGGAGGGCTTTGCTTTCGCTGCTGAGGGCTTCTGGACTAGAATTGGTAAAAGGATCGGCCCCAGGAAACAGAGGGTTTAAATTCAGAAAGCAAACAACATGGCTGTACCCAGAGCTGGCCACATCTGAAGGGGATTGGCTTTATCTAGCTTTCGTATTAGGATTATTCATTATGTTTGGATTTATTATTTGAGTATTTTAGTGTGTAATGTGTGTAATGTGTGTACCAAGGAAGGACCCAAATGCAGCAAAAGGTCTAAATCCAGAAAACTCAGGTGAGAGGAAAAAGTATTATGCGGATATAACAAACTCAGGGTTGGATAGCAGGCAAAAGTCGGTAACAAGAGCAGAATCCAGGCAAAGGTAGAGACAAGGGATATGGCAAGCTCAAGGTCCAGAAGAGGGAACAAAGGTTCTGTATGTAGGAGGTCTGAACACTAGGAAAACAAAGGCTGGAACACTGACTGAAACGGAGCTGACAAACAGAGACAAGACGGAGCGTTCAAAATAAAACAGGAAATGGTAACATGACTGACATACTGTTAACACTGTGCATGTGTCTGCTGCATCGTTGTAGACTACACAAAAATGTACCGTAATCCTGCTATCATATACTGTATTCCGGTTACTAGGATTGCAGCTGTAAGAGACAAGGAGCCACCAAAAGACAAAGGTGAGTTTGAAATAATCATTGGAATGGCTAACTTCCTGTCTAAGGTTGCCCCTGAGCTTACTGATGTAAATGCAGGTACTCTGAACTTGATAGGCTACGCAGCACCACTGCCTCTGTTGTAATCCACAAATTGAAAGCTTCCTTTGCCAGACACGGCATACCTAACACATGGGGTTTCATGCACATTACATCAAGCCCACCTCAGTGCAGCTACAGTGCTGAAAATAAACCTCGGGTTATGTTTGTTTCTCTCATATTAATGATGAGTGATAGGCAGCTCTGGCATTACGGAATGCCTTAATTTATGGGCCATTCTACCAGATTGGTTCACATTGCAGTCCCATATTTAAAAACACATTTTAAAAAACAATTAAATATTCGGACCCTTGATATTTATCAATCTCATGTGATCCATTTAATCCGAAAGCATTAGTTCAGTAATACTAAATTTAAAATATATCATATTCTCCTTTTCATGTGACTTTCTATTGGGAGGCGTCTGTCCCAAACACTAACATCTAAATTTCAATGAAAGAAAATATGATTTAATTTTTTTTTCAAATGTTTAATTCAATTGTATATGTAGGTGCCGTGTGTTATTGATAAAATGGTTTCAGTTTATGGTAGTTTAATAATTTAATTGAATTTAAAAACATTAAGTGAATTCATGATTAGTACTAAAATTCTCTGATAATTCATTTATAATTCATATTGTTGTTATTATTATACCTGAGAAACAGTTAAAAATAGAGCCTGTCACTTTAAAAAACAAGAGCAAGGGTCACGGTGTTTTTAGCCAGGCTGTGTTTTAAGTCGAGAGAGTCACAGGAGCACACGGTTTTCTTTGACCATGTTGAAATCGGGTGAAAGCCGTGTTAGAATGTGTGTGGACTGACAGTGCTTATGGAATGCGAGAGCATCACGGTAAACGAGCAAGCTAATGTTGCTAACTCTTTGCTACCGGACATTATGGAAGATGTCCGGTAGCAAAGAGATGTCAAAGAGATGTTATAAGGGGCTGGTTTGTGAAAAGAGAGAAACGAAAATGACAGAGAGGGCTGTCGCGGAAAAAGTGCATCAATTAATTCAATCCAGCAAAGCTAAACTGGGCCATCTAACTAGCCGAGCTAATGAGATCGAACGGCTAATGGAAGACAAGGCTAATGTCTTTAATGTCTTTACACACGGTTGAACAGATATTGCTTGAGGATTGGTGCAAGACAAATGATGCTCTAACACTATTGCTGTGAAGTGTGAAGAGGAACTAAAAAGGACCAGAGTTCATGGTTTGAGTCCAAGTTACTGCACATTCGTGCATTTATGCAACAACTAAAGATGTGGATAAAGGCAGCAGACAATCGTGCTAAACAAGTTAAAGAATGTGATGCAGACATACGGCCTACAGACAGTGTATCCATGGTATCGGCTGCTAAAAGCAGTAGGAGCAGACGCCGTGGTTCAGCTATTGGGAGCAAGGTGTCCACCGAGTCCTCATCGCGCATCAAAGCTGAAGTAGAGAGAACCACGTTGCTTGCAAAGGCTGCGGCTCTCACACAAAAACAAGATCTTGAGTGTCAAGAAGCTGAGCTAAAAGCAAAAGGAGAAGCTTTGGATCTGCAAACTGCCATTGCAGCCTCTGATGCTAAACTTAAAGTTTTACAAAATTATAAGAGTGAACACCAATCACATGTAAGTGCAGGAGGTGGATGGACAAAGGGATCTGGATACTTACCATTACCTGTGAGTCGAAATCCAGATGGCAACATGATGGACGGACACGAGTTCAGACCACTGCAACCTCAGCTTACCGCATTGCAGCAGTCTAGTGGTGATTTCCTGACAGATGATCATACTGTGGAGACTCTCTGTAAAGTCATGTCAAGACAGAACAACATAACAAAGCTAATGGTAAAACAACAGTGTCAAGCCCAAGTCTGGGAGTGAGATAGTGCAGATGTATGCTTTCCTAGGCTCGGGCAGCTCCGCCACTTTTGTACCGAAGCACTGATGAACAACTTGAAGCTCAGTGGATGACAGAAATGCTTCTGAGAACCATGAATGAAGAAAAACTAGTCCTAGCCTAGTCAGCGAGCATGAACTGATGAAGCCTCTTGGATGAGAGGTGAAACGTCTTCAAAAGGCAAAACCAAAAATCCAGTTGCATTCGATTCAATCTCCTCGAGATAACGAAAATGACATTGGATTGCTCATCGGAGCAAACGTGCCAAAAGCTATGGAGCCGTGGGAGGTAGTGAGCAGCGTTGGTAATGGACCATGCTACAAGAACCAAGCTCGGCTGGACTGTGAATGAGCCTTTGAGGGAAAGCTGCAGTTGGACAGATAAAAGGAAACCTACCAAGACCATGGCAAACCGCATCGCCGTGGCCAGTTTGGAGAACCTGTGGCTTCAACAGTTTCAGATGGATTTCCCACAGGAAGGAAAACATGACAAAGTGGAAATGTCTGAAGAGGATCACCAGTTCACGGACATGGTCATGGAATGCACTAAACTGGTTGACGGCCACTACATCATATGTTTGCCTCTGAAGAACAGAAATGTCAACATGCCAAATAACCGGATAATGGCTGAGTAGCGAGCACAGAATTTAAAGTGGAAGTTTGTCAAGAATGACTGCTTTCACAAAGACTACACAGATTTCTTGGACGATATTCTTCAGAAGGGATATGCCGTCCAATTGTCTAGTGAAGAACTGAAGCATAAGGATGGTAAAGTGTGGTATATATACTGCTATATATCACCCTGTAAAGCAAAAACTGAGAGTCGTGTTCGACTGCGCAGGTTCCTATCAGGGAACGTCAATAAATGACCAACTGTTGCAAAGCCCAGATTTAACCAGCAGTCTGGTCGGTGTCGTCATGAGATTCAGACAAAAACCTGTTGCCATCATGGCGGACGTTGAAGCAATGTTCCACCAGGTTAAAGTGGCTGACGATGACTCTGATTTACTGAGGTTTTCTTTGGTGGCCAGGAGGACATTACAACCAAGCTCTTGCTGAACACAAGATGACTGTTGTGGTATCTGATATCCAGCCTACATGTGAGTGGTTAGAAGTTCAGCTTTAAGATTTATACCTATAGGTGACAGGGGTCACTCAAACATATATCAGGGGTTCTTCTCTCCCCTTCTTAGGCGCCATGATGTCTGGAAACACCATATGGATTTACTCTGTGTGTTTATCTTAAGTGATGGACTGTTAGGTTTTGGGTCTACACATATGTACCTCAAAGGGATCTTGGTCCCTAAGAGATTACTTTACCCTTTCCCCTACTTTTAAAGAAGGTGGTGATATAAGTATGAGCTTGTGGGTTTGTAAGTGGGTAACCAGAGTAGGGAGGAGATACATATTGGCTTCGAATCCTCCCAGGCATACCGGTTGCTTGGTTTGATGCTGTACCTTCTTTATAATAAAACTTTTTATACAAGAGAAGACAGTTTCAGTGGAGATCCTTTCTACATCGTCACATCATTGCCACCAAAATAAACATCAAATTGGTGTCACGAACTTCGGACGTGCTGTGACCAGTGGCGTCGCCGACACTTCTGCGCACCTCTACCCCTGCATCCGGCCAGTGTGTGCGGTGAGTATTTCTCTCTCTGTTTGGGCGCTGGTTCGTTCATGTGTGCTGCGCTTTACGCATGTACTGGGGTTCTGGTTCGTTTATTACAGTTGTTGTTGTTATTACAGTTGTTGTTGACTAGTTGACTAGTCTCAGCCTAGTCAGCGAGCATGAACTGATGAAGCCTCTTGGATGAGAGGTGAAACGTATTCAAAAAGGCAAAAACCAAAAATCCAGTTGCGTTCGATTCAATCTCCTTGAAGATAACTATGACCTGGATGAATGAGAATATTCACAGACTTGTTACAGTTGTTGTGCGTTCGCTTTCTGATCACACCATGAAGAATCGTTTGTGTGGGTGTGCCATGTTGTTTTGATGTGTGGAGTGCTTCTCCGTTCTGAATTTGGGTTTTGTTGCGTTGTGAACAATGCACAAAAATGGGGGAGTATAATAAAGGAAAAAGGAAAAGGAATAGTCTAATTAGTATCGTTAGTGAGCTATACAAATAGTAGCCACTTCGTGAAAGTTGGCTTTGTGTTAAATGTAGTACAGCCTAACTAGTAACGATAAGGTGTGCTAAATAACATCATGCGAGATTAATGAAGAGTGGGCCCTTTTCTTCTTAACGATATGACATGTGTACATTAGTCACTGCGTGAACGTTGGCTTTTTGATATAGTCGGAATTGGCTGAAGGAAAAATTTAAAAGGGAATAAGTGATAACCCTTGCGCCAGGGCAATTGGACAACTAAAATATAGGATAAAGGATAAAGGATACAAGCTTGTGTTATCACATTGCTCGATTGCTTCTGAGCATGCTTTGGACTGGCCACATTTGGATAAAGCCCTCTCTGAGGCGGTGTTAGACGGGCCGCAAAACCTGGAAAGTCACAAGGTGAATTCTGGGTCAGTTCTATCAGAGCTGGAAGCGTCGAAGAGAAATTCAATTGTTAGAGGTTCCCACTCAAACACTTAGTTGACGAACGGTGTCTGAAGCAGCTTCCCATTGAATATCGACACCTCATATGTAGCACAAATTTGATAGGAGCAGCAGAAAGAAGCATGTGATGAGCAAAGTAGGACTGAGTGGAGAGAGAAACTGAGACTGAATGCTGTTTGTGATTTAGGATGTTGTTGAGTTTACTGTGTGTGGAAAAAGTTGAGTTGTGAAGAAGAAGAAAGAAGAAACACCTTTAATAGTCCCACATGGGGAAATTAATTTTCTACACATGCATAGTACACAACATACAGTTAGTACAAACTATTGACATGCACATGCAGAGCAGAAGGCTACACCACGAAGAGCGACCGGGGAGCAAGTTCAGGAGATTAAGGGCCTTGCTCAAGGGCCCAAGGTGGTGGACAGATGGTGGCGCCTCTCCCGATTTCCAGCCAATCTGGAAACAGGCAACCTCACGTACCCAAGCTTGTTAGACCTGGTCCGGGATGGTGGCGCATCACCCAAATTTTCGGCTGTGGGCAGCAGATGTATGTATATTATATTGCCTTGCTCACTGTGTTATTTAAAGGGGGGTCTATTGGGCTCACAAGTTATTGGACCTGGTCCAGAAGGTTTGCAGGGTACTGAATTTTGTCTGCAGATTTTAGATTAATAATTGTGACCTTTGATTGCTGCTTGTGTGACCATTTTGCTGCACATGTGTATGTTTTTGGTGACCAAAAGAAGACTAAAAGGACCTACACAAAGAGAAGAGACAAGTCGAATTAGGCATTCTCCAGTTGTTTGAAAATGAAGGACGGAAGCGGATAAAAGCTGCACGTGACAAAAATGATAAAGACAGCTGGAAAAATGATGGCGGAAATTAATACATCTTTCTCACATACTGATCCAGTAAAGAAACCCCCACCATATGAGAAAGAGGTGAAGTTTAAGGATATTTATCCACAACTTCCAGTGATCAGTCAGGAGGGTACCTACTGCATCAAAAATGAAGATGATCGCATATCGCAATAGAAATGGGACAAGCAGAAACAACTATAAAGATGTATCCAAGCTCCAAAAGTAAAAAGAACACGAGACATCTGGAAATTAAAGGGAAAATGAAGAGCAAGAGGATGGAATCTGGAGATGATGATGAGGAAAGTGCTCTGGAAGGAGTTGTGGGTGGATATGACCCAGTAGTCAGACGGATGTTGGCGGCAGCGGCAGCCGGTAAGGAGATGCACACGGACACAGATGCGTTCGGGATCATGGCAATACCGTAGGTTTGTTCACAACACAGGGTCTACACGGTTGATATCAGAAATCTAAAGGAAATGCTCATTACACTCGTGATCTCAACCACTACGGTGTGTCAAGAGGGACAAGAGGGACAAAAAAGGCAATACACCATAATACACTCTTATTTTAGCGTGGTGTTATAGCGACATCTGGTGGCACAATGTATGCACAATGGCACAATGAATGTATGGTCCGACTTACGTCGAAATTCGGTTTCGACACATTCTCAGGAACGGATCTCCGACGTAACTCGAGGACCCCCTGTACTAGGATAGAAGAGGACAGACGGAAAGCCTTAAGAGAGGTTGAAAGAAGTATAGATGATTGTCTTTCAAACCTGGATAAATCCACCAGACTTGAGAGCCGAGAAGTTTTGGAGAATCAACTGGAGGAGTTGTTGACACAGAAGAAATAGTTGCGGAGGAAAGGCTCTCTAAAGTCAGATATGAAATATATACTGCGTTCAAGAAAAGGGAAGTCACCTACTAAGATGTGTCCAGTGGTTATCAGAGGACAGATGCTGGAGTACAAGCCTTGGCAGAATACAGATATGTCAGACATACTTGAGAAGTTACCAACTCTTGGATGGAGCACATCCCTGGATTTCGAAGCTGGAAGAGATTATGGTGGGAACACAACCTGCCATAGGAGACGTTACGAGACTTTTGGCTAACCTTCTTCGAGTTCCAGCTATGGAGGAGTTGTTACAGAAAGCAGGACTGAGTCGATTTGTGGGGACAGCTGTGAATGATCCGGAGCTGTTTGCTGCAGTAAGAGGTCGAATGTGGAGAGCGCTGAAAGACACATTCCCAACAAACGTACATCCTGATAATATTCTCATTGAGCCACTGGGGCAAGAAGAGAATCCGAGGGCCTATGTGTCAAGAGCCAATCAAGTGTGGAGAAATGTCACAGGAAATGACCCGGACTTGAATCAAATGGAGCAGTCAATTTTACGAGCTAAAATACAGAAGGGGCTACCCCTATCAGTGAGGAGTAAACTGGCAGAGGTGGTTGGTCTTGGAAGCATGGCAAAGAGCGTTTATACGAATCATATAGCCCATCAAGTGGAGCTATAAAGGAAGAAGGAGCATAAATCAGAAAGAGCAGGATCAAGAGACTCTTCGAAAACTTAATCAAATACAATTGGTAGATAACAAGAAGAAGGAGAAGAAAGACGCTTTGGTTATGCAGAGCCAGCCTGCGGGATTCAGAGGCCAGTCAAGACCATTTAGGGGACCGGTGAACCCTTACAGGGGCCCAGAACAAGGATTCTAGGGGTGCCCAGAGAATTCAAAAGGGGGGTGTCAGCTGGTAGTGTCAGGGCCGGAGAGAGATCCAACAATAGTGGTGAAAGTAAATAATCAACCATTGAAAGTAATGGCGGATAGCGGAGCTGCTTTCACCTGTATTCGGCCTGAAGATACTATACATCTCCCTGTGTCTGGTCAATTGATTTGGACAATTGGGTTTGAGGGAGTAAAACAGCTGATTCCCCTCACAGAACTCTGCTGTAAAGATCAGAAGATAACAGTGCCCGTATTAGTGTTAGAACACACACCTATTGCCCTTTTGGGAAGAGATGCTTTGTGCAAGTTGAACTGTACAATAAAGTGTACACCAGGCGGCTGTCTCGTGGAAGGGCCAAAGGAGAATATGGATACACATCAGTTATTGATGACAACAGAGACTGAAGGTTCTGCAGTATATTGGATTGGAAACTTCAGCACAGATTTATTGGAACCAGCTAAACTGTGGGGTTAACTGAAGCGTGTTTGTTGGCAGAAGGTAAACAAGTGACAATGTTGGGGAAGGCCACAACATGTATTAAACAGAACCTCGCGTGGATACCAACTAGGTTGGACTAAGGAGGGTCAATTTGGTTATTAGCTAATTATATTAATAATTATCAGAGACAATCATTAAAATTTAGAAATATTTACTATAAATAGTAAAGACGGGGCACCAACCTGTTACCAGGGACCAATAACCAAATTGAATTTACTTTATCAGTCTCAAATATACTTTAGAAGGGGTGAATTCAAGCGCTGACCGGTGTAATCCAGCTTGCATCACACATAAATACATACAATAATCATAGACAATGATCACAAATACTGCAACAGAATTATTGATACCAGCAAAATTATTTAACAATAAAATCACCTTAAATAAAATAAACCGTCACAGTTTTTCTACAACTAAACATTCACTACTAGCTAAATAATAGACAACATAAACAACACAGTGGGTATATGTATGTGGGGATATGTGTGTGTGTGTGTGAGTGGCGCTAAGACCATGTGGGTGATATAAACAGAGGGATCCAAAATGGCGCTGGGGGTCACGGTGACGTCTACACCCGAGCCAAGTGGGAGGCGGAGTAACGTGTTGACGTACTCGCTGACGCTAAGAGGGGGCGGCGTTATGTGGTGACGTAAACGCCCTGACTAAGATGGCGGTGGAGTGGTGTGGTGTGCACAAAGGCAGAGAGAGACCACGTGGTTCCTAAGGGTCACGTGTGATGGCGGCGATCTCTCTCTCTCTACCTGAACCAAAACAAACCAGAATAAGCGAAGGAGAGAATAAAGGAAAGAAAAGAAACACAAGAGGATTATTTTCCACTGTTTCAGTAACAATTTACAATCACGTAATACCACAATATTACGGTGTGAATCCCAATACATATATCACAGTTGCTTAGACTGTGAGGCAACACACTTTAACATCAACGCTTTAAACTATTCTCTGCCCAGACATAAGCCTCTTACTTGACGTTGCTCAGATCCGTCGGAGGTTTGAAATTCCCGCTGAGGGGATTGCGGTGCGTCGGGCAGAGTTTTCCGGCGGTCTGTTGTTGCTCGGTTGCCGTGGTGATGTGATGCTCCTCGGGGCAGCGGGGATGCTCACGGATGAGGGACGGTGCTCCTTCTTTGGTTCTGAAGAGCCGCTCCGTTCGTTGTTGTTGTAAGCGATCAGCTGATCAGGCAATCGCGTCAGTGAAAAATCAAAAAGGAGAAAAGACGAACAGTCGGTGTGCTCCTCCGGCAAGTTGCAGACTGTGGCTTGGGCTTAGGGAGAGGATGAAGGAATCCGGAGTTTTGCAGTTTGCTCCCTTTTGGCAGCCAGGTCTGGAGAAAGCCTTGTGTGGCTCTCTGCTGCAATGGGAATAAGCCAGGAATGTCGGGTGCAGGGCGCTTTTATCACCTGAGTGATGTCATCAGCACCCCTGGCGGGACCGCTGGCCTTTGGCCAATGGTCATTCGGGATTTTGCCCCTGGGCTCATGGTCGCCACCCTACTGTAAATCAGGGGTGGGGTCCTGGTTTGGCTTTACTGTCCGAAAATCCGGTTCAAACTAGATTTTGGGGTGCTGGGCCTGCTTTCTTTGTTCTTGGTTTCTCCTCACATGTTCTGTTTTCATGATTAGATCATGAGGTTTTACCTTTGTGTCTCACATGGTGTTTGATCCCAACAACAATATATACTGATTCTGCCTATGCACATAATGTGTGTCACTTGTTTGGATCGGTGGGGAAAAACAGAGGTTTTAAGAAAACCGATGGTTCACCAATACAACATCATGCCCAGATAATGAAACTGTTGCGTGCTATGATGAAACCTAAGGAAATAGCAATAGCTAAATGTGCAGCACACAAAACGGATGCATCAAAGGTTACATGAGGGAACAGAGTGGCTGATGAAGCAGCCAAAGCTGTTACAGGTGCAGATAAATTGGGTAAGGTTTTTCTGGTTGCTCATGATGTGGACTTAGAAAATAAAATCACATTCAAGGATGTGATTTTGATGCAGGAAGCTGCTCCTGCAATAGACAAACAGTTGTGGCAAGATCAAGGTGTCACACGAGATTCAATGGGTCTTTGGAGGAATCATGAAGGGTTGATAATAGCTCCCCCAGACCTATTAGGATTGATGATTCAGGAAGCACATTGGTTAGCTCATGTTGCAAGGGGGGAAGTTAAGAGAAAGATCACGCAAGAGTATGGTTTTTGGGCGCCATACTTGCTTGAACAGATTGATCATGTCATAGGCAGATGTACTGTCTGAAAAACAATGTTCGGAGGGGTGTGACGGTTCCTCCTGGTCACATTCTGACTCCAAGGGGTCCTATGAGTGAGTTAGTTATGGACTTTGCTGACACGATAAAACCAGTTGGAGGTAAGAGGTATATGCTCATTGTTGTGGACAGATTTTCACAATGGCCTGAGGACTGTTCCACCAAGCGAAAGTATGTTGTCAGCTGCCAAGTTTTTGTGCAGAGAGGTCATAAGCAGGTGGGGATTTCCAGATCAAATATCCTCAGATAATGGGGAAGAGTTTGTAGATAAGACGATGAAATTGATTTTGCAAAAATTGGGAATTAAACTGCGTCTCGGAGCGGTCTATCATCCACAAAGTCAAGGGATGTGTGAAAAAATGAATAGTGTTTTGAAAAATTGTAGTGTTAAAATCTACCAGCATACAGGTCTTTTTGGGTAGCGGCACTTCTGCTGGCATTAATTGTGTGTCGCTCGAGTGAGTTGCGTGATTTGCATATGACACCTCATGAGTTGGTTATGGGCCGACAGATGCCAACGCCTTGTTGGCGTATAAATGGAAAGGGTCCAAGTTTGGCCCACTTGGAGGATGAAATGTGAGCATATGTTACTTATGCAGCTAATCTACATAAAAGAATATCCACATATGTTTCCGACAGGCAAAGAAAGGAGGTGGTGCAAGAGAGGCTTGAAGAGCAAAGGAGGATCACAGTGCAACCTGGCGACAAGGTGTTTCTGAAGGTGTTTAGGAGGAAGTGGTATAACGAACACGGTGGGGGAACTTTTGAAGCTGTTCGCAGTACTGGAACTGAAATTCAGGTTAAGGGGTCTCCAACGTGGTATCATTTAACATTGTGTCAAAGCACCAGGATGTTGAAGTCTCAAGGGAGCCAGAAGGAAACGGGGGAAGACGAATATCAGATGAAACCCTCCAAAGTCAAAACTCACATTAGAGACGATCCCTAATGTGGACTGTGATGATATTCCTAAGCATCGTATTGATAATGCCAGGACTTTGCAGTTAATGGACAGGAAAAAGGTTTTGAGGACGTTGATTTTCAACATGTTCCTGAAGCAGCAGAGGATTGGAAACTGCCGACGTTACAATGGGCGGTGACTCCATTGCAGGAGAGTGCAGGGATTCAGCTGGGCGAAGGAGTCCAAGGCCAGTTAGGAAAAGGGTCAGGCAAAAACGCTACGAAGCCTGTAGTTGAAGGGACCTTAGCAAGCTCAGACAAGGTTATCAAAGGTAAGATGTGACTCAGCCAACCACAGTAGAACCTCAGATGTTCCCTATGACGACATCTCCTTCAAAGTCGGTGGCTGTAACTAAGTTAGGATGATTTGCTTTCCTTCCTTGTAAATGTTGAAGATGGCCCAGTGTTGACTCGGCAGTTAGTCGTGGTGAAGCTGTGGTGTTGACAGGACCTGAAATTATGCTGTGCCTCGTGAAAAGTGGAGGTATATTTTGTATAATACTATGCGGTGGTCCAAAGTTCCAGGTGATTACAAGGGTACATAACTCGTACAGTGACACTTGTAGTAGAAGATCGGAGATCAGTTGGGGTGTACGCCGTTGTTAACGGGTCTCAGGAACAATTCAACACGACCGCCACTTCTAAGGTGAATATTATATGGACGGAGTTTGTCACTGTACCTTTGAATACTACTAAGATTGTTAATGTAACGACTCCAGCTACTACTTTGGCTACCACTCAGAGTGCCAGAACAACAACTATAGCTACTACTGTGCCTACGATTTTGAGAGTGATGAATACTACAGCAGCAACGACATCTGTGATGTCTACGAAAGTTGTGAATGTGACACAGGTGTTGAATGTGACGTCTTTGACATCTAAGGAATTGATAAATGTCACACAGAAGCCTGTGTTAAATTTAGAGCCTGGAGTGGACAGTAGGTGTAGAAAGTGAGAATTTTAACTTAGACTGGACATCAGAGGAAATAGCTGATCAAGCTCATGCAGTGCAGAAGAGAGAAACAAAATGGAAGGCGTATGGATTTGACACTTCAGTGCTGCAGATTTCAGATCCGCGGGCAAGTAGGAACTTATGGTCCCAGCAGTTGACTCATTCTGTAAGATCAGTTAGGAAATTGAACTGTCCATGTGTGGTGAAAGTTTCATCACCGGGTACATGGCCTGCAATTTTAGAGACGGTGCCAGAACCACTGTCTTTTATGTGTCAATTTGGTACATTATCGTGATCGTTGTTGTAACAGCAACGATCAGCAAAGGATAAATGGATGGCTGTGTCAAAGGGTTTCTTTAGGCCCGGAGGAGATTGTGCTTGGTTGTAAGCAATGTAATGCAACAATGTACTGTAAATTCCGGACTATAAGCTGCTACTTTTTTCACACGCTTTGAACACTGCGGCTTATACAGTGGTGCGGCTAATCTATGAATTTTTACGAGCTAACGAGCTTCATGCCGCCATAACAGCCTCCATCAACTTTTCCTGCACAAAACAGGAGCTGCAACCCCTGTCCCACATGTAGTAGTAGCATCACTGTATTGCCACTGTACCCAGACACTCTGTGACTCCTTCTGAATTGTTATATTCTCACTTTTTATCCAAACGCTGCGGCTACACTGATCGCTAAGCTAGATACGGCTCTATCACCTCTCCTCTACTGCCATTTACCGTCCTGGGGTGGAAGTCCCTTCCAATTATAAGGCGCTGACGTCAACTGTGGCCGTAGAAGAACAGCTGTCTAGAACAATAGGAGAGTGCTTTTACTCACTTCCTTTTGCAAGACGTCCAACGATGGCTGAAGCTGTTTTTATGATATAATGAAGGATATGTTTATACCGAGGGGAAAGCTACCAGACGCTGCAGCTTACACAACAAACTTGAACTACACTTCCTGTAGTTTAGTCACTGATCATGTCATTACAACATGGTGCTAGGGGGCGGAGTTGAGATAGGGCAAAACAAACAAACATGGAAGTCTCTCGGCTCTTCCGTGACCACTTTGTGTCAGGGAAGACCGCAGTGCACTGTGAAGCGATTGGATTATTGTATCTCTGTAATGCTGACTTCACAGAAATATATAGATATAAACGTGTCTGCGCTCGACTTTCGAGCTCCATCCCCTTTTTATTCTGAAATCCTCCCGGCAGCTGCCGTCGTTGCCGGGCTCCACCATAAAAGAACCCGACCAGGCTGATAGCCACCGGCCACCGCCGCTGTAACAATAAAAACAAATTTTCCCCGTTTTTCTGCACATTACACACAGCAACAGTATCCCATACAAAGCACATGTAAAAAATATGCCTTAACTTTAGTTCTACTCTGTCTATCGACAAAAGGTATATACGTGTATGTAGACTGACTTCCGCACTAGCGACACTAGATCAACCGGAGATTCTGCGACGCTCTGCTTGGCATCTGTTTCATCCTAAAGACTCAAACTGTGTTTCTTTCCACACCGGTGCGTAAACTGCATCCACGGGGACGAGGTTTTTAAAATCTTTATGTGTAAATATCTCATGTTACTACGTGGACACCTGCGGTTTATAGACAAGTGTGGCCTATATATGTACAAATCTTGTTTTCTTCTTAAAATTTGCGGGTGCGGCTTATATACAGATGCGCCTAATAGTCCGGAATTTACGGTAAATTGACTTGATCAGCATGAAAATATGATAACAGCGGTTCCTGATGCCTTGGATGTGACACCGGTGAGGGCTCAGAGTTGTTTTTGTTCAAATGATTCCCGTTATGTATCTGGGATGTTTATGTGAATATCAGAGTGCGATGAGTATATGATGAATTTGAATAAGAATAAACGTGAAGTTGGTACTACTGTTTGAAGTGACTATCCATGCACCATAGTAGAACTTTGATATATATATTAATGTAGGAGCCATATTGACCAAACCGATAGGTTTCCTTTGATGACGACAATGTGGCTAAGAATGCTTTAATGTACAACACTGCCTTTGGGGCCGTGATGACCTCATACATAGTACACAGCCAGATGCACGATGTATACGTTTGAGGTATTTGGCCGCTATGAGCTGTACGCCTCACTTTTGCCTGGCGACAAGAAGAGAGAACACACGAACTGAAGGAGAAAAGAGAATTGTCGGCCAACAGAGCAAGACAGTTTTTGCCACGATTAAACCAGCGATTAACCTGTGATGACCAGAGACTAACCGGAGTTTAACCTGGGACTAACCTGAGATTGTCCTGGGGCCTATTCCATAAAGCAGGATTACCAAATAAGCCAGGCTTATTTCGTTAGTCTGGCTTATTTTAGAGTGGATTCGGTTCCATAAAGCAAGCTTAGCATAGTTCAAACTAAGTTACCACGGCAACTTATGCCGGCAAACTAGCCTGGTCCGGACCAGGCTAAATGTCAGGCTTAGCCTGAGTCGCCGCTTAACAGTGACACTTATCTGAAAGAAAATATATGATTATATTATATGACTTCATTACTCAACTCACTTTTATTTATATAGCACTTTAAAACAACAGAGTACCAAAGTGCTATACACAGTTTAAAAACATAGATAAAACCAACACATCGACAATAAATGAAGATAAAAGTTACACAATAAAAGGTGCTTCTCACACGGGTTAAAAAGCCAAAGAAAAGAAGTGGGTTTTTAAGTGTTTTTTAAAAACAGGAAGATCACCATCAATAAAATATTAAATACATCATGAAACACTGTTTTAAAGACTAAGTATTAGTTACATTTAAAATATTAAATATTGCAATTAAAATAATTACCCAATCCATGCCATTTGAGCCGTAGGCTTTTCCAGACAATCATTTATATGAGAGATACAGATTCTCTAGAGATCTGCCAGCTGATCGGCCCTCACCTTACACACAGCACAACAATCCCACACACTGTGCGCGTGGCACTTTTATGAACACAGTAACAGTGTGCCGCACTGTGCGCGTGGTCTACTTAGCTTTAAAAAGTGTTCTCAGTATTTTAGCCCTTGTACTGGGGGACATAGTTTGTGAGGATGCCCCCCCCCCCCCCCCCTCAATTGGAGTGACAGCTCCACCGCTGGCGTGAATTCAGCTGGTGGTGCACCCCCCCGTGCCCGTCAGATCGTTTTTTTCACATCATCTGTAAAAAAAACTCCATTGGATTGGAATTAGTGCAGATGATATCCAAGTGTAAATATAGCTCGTGGACATACATACCACTCTGAACAATGTTTATATATTTTTTTTTTAATTTATTAACTTGCGGCAACGTCCGACACCCCCACAGGCGCTGTTTAATAGTAAAAAGTTTAATGTTAGGATTGACAGCCTGTATGTTTTGTTATACATTATATATATAAATTGTGTATTATGTCCATGCCTTAACTCAGTGGTAATAATTTAATGACAGCTTAACTTGGGTTGTAGATACTTACGCATTTAATCGATCGGCAGTTTCCTGTCGGTCTTTCTCTCTGAGCTTATGTACTGCTGCCGTGTTGCCTCTATTCGTTATTATATGTTTGATTTCCTCACAGGGCTCCGCCGCTCGCTCTGTCCTAGTGTATTTTGCCATTGTGAATCCGCTTGATCTGTGTTCGACCTCATGGGCTGCTTAGGAATGGTGTGCACACGCAATCAGCCTGACTAGCTGAACCTGGCTAGAATTAGTGTGGCTGCATAAACGTGGCTCAACCTTTATGGAACCGAGTTAGCCTCAACTCATTTGTTTTGCCTAAGTCTAGCCAGGCTATTCACATTAAGCCTCACTTTTCTCAGCCTGCTTTATGAAATAGACCCCTGGAGTTGATCTGAGTGATCAACCCCCGATCTTCCAGAGTGATTCACGGAAATAGGAATCAGTGACAACTGGAGAAATAGAAATCATCAGCAACGTCCCATTGGAGCGACTCACTCACACCAGACATCAGCACAATCAGGAAAGATCTTGGGTTCTCATCGTTGTCAAGCTTAATGCTAGAAGGCTGTACAATAGTAGTGGCATGTGTTGTAACTGAAGAGCTTTAAAATTGGGACAATAAAATTGAATTGAACGAACTTTGCTGCTATATATATATACATACACACACGCACACACATACATATATTTGTAGTAGTTAATAGTAGGCCTACTGATAATAGTAATAATCTTAGTAAAACATAGTAGTTTGACTTAGTTTTGAAGTTTTCTGCATTGTATGCGTAAGATAAAAAATTACTTGATTTTTAATCTTTTAATACTTACACTTTCTAATACTTTCTGTGTTTAAACATCTGAAGATTGAGATAATATGATGTGGCCTCAGATGCTTTCCTTTCTGTGAGTTTTTAGGGACATGGGAATTAGGCAGGGAAAGTTCTACCGGGAGAAGCGATGAGTTGACTAGATAACTGGTCGATTGTTACTGATCTTAGTTCCTGAGGATTCCCTGTGTATTTGTTTAAAGTCATACCCCAACACAAAATGTTAAAATTCCTCCTTTTCAATTGGTCAGGAGTACTACGTGTGGTTTCCTAAGGCAGAGGGACCAAGAGAGAATTTTCTTGTCTTGATTGTTTGATGGACATTTCAAGAAAGATGGCTGCCAGACAGGTTTTCGCTCTCACACCCCTTAAAGTTGGTATATTGTCAAAATTTACCATCTATAGGCGGAATTGTAATTTTTGTCGCAAGTATAAACGTGTATGCCTTATTCCTCTTGTTTGTCGAGACTCTACGTAAGTCTTGAAGGGGGGAAATATGTAGTGTCTGATGTTCTGTGTGAATATGTTTAGTTCGAAGTTTAGTTCTAAGGTTCATGTTTATACAAGAAAGGGTTCACTTTGACACGGGACAAGGGTCTCTCTCCCTCACTCCCTGTTGTAGGATTAGCGGTTTTAAATTCCATATGGCTATGTTTAGTTTGGAGCTTGAAAGAGAAAACATGTAGTATCTGGAGCTCCATATATGAGTATGTTTTAGTTAAGGGTCCCAGCTCCAAATGTTTAGGTCCTAACAAGGAGGTGGGTTTGATGTCAATGTTAAGAACATTATATGTCCTGACTCCTGTAACCAGAGTTATCGGGAGGAGGTTCATATTGGCTTCAAATCCTCCCAGACTGCAGTGCTTGGTTTGATGCTGTAGCTTCCTTATAATAAACTTATTATACAAGAGAAGACGGTGTCGGCGGAGATCCTTTCTACATCTTCACATCATCGCTACCAAATAAACGTCACAGTTCAACTCACTGTGCCCACAGAGACCTCACTGCTTGCAACTGTCTTCTTCTTTCTGGCCATGTTGGGGTTCCAATGGCAGACCAGACTGTCATTCTGGACACTGTAGTTCTTATGGCCAATCAGCCAATATGTGTTCATTTTTCCTTTACCCTTACATGGGAAGGAAAGACAGTCAGTTACCTGCATGTAACCACAATCCATCACAGAGAGTAACGTCAATGAGAAATTAAACTCAAAAACATCACACACACACACACTGTTAGTTCCACAGTGTAGCTAAGAGATTGTACCTTAACTTCTATTTCTCCCCGAAGCTGCAGCTCATAGGAGTCATCTATGATCAGAGCCAAGTAGGTTTCTGAACTGGTGTGAATTCTCTGAGCTGACAAACAAAAAATAATTAAGAGGCATGTTATGCTGCTCCTGCTTTACAATTTAAAACAATTGTGAAATATTTAAAGCCCTTGTGTGAGCCGGAGTGTCTTCTTTGGATACCATCAGTTTTAAGAGCACTGTTCCTCTATAGCATTGTTTGTGTGAGATATACAGGGGCACATACGCAGGCTGGTTGATTCCATCCTGGAGGCTGTGTTGACAGTATCTCCAAACAGACAGTATCTTGGCATCTTATAGCCCACTATTCCTGCCACACATGGACCTAATTGGAAGACAAGAAAAAGGTGCTTAAGCTTTGGCAAGAAACTATAACCATTGAAGTTACAGTTTAACACACCACCCAATACATCTGGACTGGAAGTAAAGAGTGCTGGTTATTTTGGTATTTATTGTGTCCACTTTATTATTCACAAATTCTAATTAAAACAAAATTAAAACACAACCATAAGTTGTCTAAATAAGGTGTCAAAGACCAACTCAAGTGGATCATGTGTTTATCAAGTTACTTAATAATTATAATTATATACATATTAATAATATATATAATAATTAACTCCTCTTACCGGTATGGATGCCAGCTCTGAGCTGTAGTCTCTGATTGGGCATGTGAGGGATGGAAACTTGCCTAACAGCTGCTACCAGATCCAGCGCCATCTTGGCAATCTCGTCAACATGCCTATCCCCATTCCTCTCAGGTAGACCACTCACCACCATGTATGCGTCCCCTATTGTCTCCACCTAATTTGATAATTTGGTCATTTTTTGTTCAACAGATGGACAGACACACAGAGAAATCATGCTGTAAATTTTCTGGAATCAACTGCAGCAATGATTAGTAGAGCAACCATTGACCAATTCCACCCCATGTGTTGTCTCTTAGGATCAGACTGTCATTTAGACTAGGTAAGTACAGCCACATGGTATAAAGAGATAAGATGATCACACCATCATTGAAGGACAAGCACATACCACTGGCTGGGAAAGGCTGGTCTGGGAGACAACACAGGCGTAAATCATGGAAGCATAAGAAAAGGCACTAAGCACCAGATCCATAGATGTCAGGGTCTACCATGGCAGACAAGACCAAAGGAGCAGGCTGTGTGTGTGTGTGTGCTTGTTTGCACTGTAAAGAATTGACTGTAGAATTATACAGTTAATAGCTGGCAAAGGAAAACTGCTGCTAAATACTGTAAAAAAAATTACAAACATTACAGGATATTTCTTACAGGATTTTGTTGTGTATGAATTACAGCAATTTATTGTTGTTATTGCTCCTCTGCTTCAGACATAACATTCTGTCCTGAAGCATACTTTCAAATGTCTACAGCATTTAACTGTGATAGCTAAAGCTGGAATGCAGTTTTCCCTGGCAGAAGAAGTTACTATGATTTTTTTACTGTAGAAACTACAGAAATTCTTTACAGTGTGTATGTATGTGGGTGTACACTTTGTCCTCAACAAAAAAATGAAAGATCAACGCTTAGGGATTCAAACACAACTTTCTGAGTTTAGCTCATGTCTGTCTCATGGGGAAAAGCAAAATACACGAGGAAGAATACACGTGCCGTTTAATAGAAGATAAATGAGAGAATTTTGTTTTGATTAAAGAACAGTCAGTATAGTGACTGTGTACACTTTTGCTACTAAATTGGTGAGTTAGTGAGGGCACTCCCAGTCTCAAAATGTTACAGAAAAGAGTGTATGTTGAAGAAAAAAATGTGAGTCAATTTCACTGTTACCTTGTAGACATCATAGGAGTCAATGCGTGTATCAAAACATATGTAGAGGTTGTTCAGCATCTCTACCACTTGCAAAGGAGTACAGGATGCAGAGATAGACGTAAAGCCCACAATGTCTGAAAAAAAAATGGTTACCTAGAACAAAAGTGAGAGAAGTGAGTCATACTAAGTGAATAGCAATTCGTTGCATTGAGCTTGGCAAACACAAATGTCTAAATAAGACAAATGCAGTCTCCCACCAGAAATCAGCAGTAAATCTAACCCTCATTCATATCAAAAGAGAGATTTGTTCTTTTTGCATAAGCATATTGATTTAACATAAACAAATACAAACTAAATAAAAAGAAACATGTTGCGATTTCATTTGCTCAAAAGCAGTTTTATAAAAACAGCAGTACATCATTCTTTTAGGTATATATACCAGTACAACACTGTAAAAATACTTCATTTATGGCCCGAATTTAAAATTTTGTAGCTTTTGTGTTTTTCCCTCAACAAAGGCGGTGGCTAATACACTTTGCTTCTTACTGCCGTGTTTGCCTTAATGAATATGCAAATGTAGGCGTCTCCGCAGAACACGCATAATATTGGGCGGGGTATATGCAAATAGATTAAGACAGCACACGCTGTGTGATTTACCAACCCGGAAACTGAATGTGTTCACTAATTTGGCATCTTTATTTAGCTTTATTTTGACATCACTGACTGACAGCTTTGCACACACATTGCTGCGGTTGTTGTAACAAGGAGGATGATTAGGAAACAAACTTTTGCACTGACTTTTTCACATACAAAGCTCTAAATGGTATGGCACCAACATACCTAAAAAAATTTAATAATTCCATATCATCCTACTAGAGCACTCTCAGAACGCAGGTTTACTCACAATTCCAAAAATCCATAGGAGCAGACTAGGAGCCAGAGCCTTCAGCTATCAGGCTCCTCTGCTGTGGAATCATCTCCCAGCTTCAATCAAGGAGGCGGACACCCTCTCAGTATTTAAGAGCAGACTTAAAACGTTCCTTTTTGACAAAGCTTATAGTTAGGGCTGGTCAAGGTCCATCTTTGATCAGCTCTTAGTTAAGCTGCCATAGGCCTAGACTGTCGGGGGACATTTAGACCTTATCCTTCTCTTCCTCTGTCTGCTTTCCCTCCTTCCATCTACATCATATCTGTGTCTTATTAATGCACTTTACTAATTCACCCTCTTCTCTGGAGTCTTTGTGCTCCACTGTTCCAGTACCAGGTGCAGCCACTTCTATGGACCATCGACTGTGGTGGCAGCTGATCGTAGAACATGCTCTGTTAATGTGTTGTGTACACGTGGCATCCATTGCACTTCTGTCCATCCCTGGGAGTGGGATCCCTCACATGAGTGTCTCCTGGAGGTTTCTGTGTTTTTTCCTCTGTTAAAAGGTTTTTTTTTTTTGGCAGTTTTTCCTCGCCCTTGTTGAGGGTGTAGGTCAGAGGATGTCATACCCTGCACTCTTTGTTAAAGCCCTATGAGGCAAATTGCAATTTGTGAATATGGGCTATACAAATAAAATTTGATTGATTGACTTTTTTGTTTTTGCCAAATGCATTACGAAGGCAAGACCAAAGTGAGTGAGCTCTCATACCATGGTCTTCAGCTGAACGAGCTGAAAAGAGCCAAAGGTCTGCTGAATTAATACAAAAGTTGTTGTTGTTGTTGTAGTAGTAGTATGTGTGTGTGTGTGTGTGTGTGTGTGTGTGTGTGTGTGTGTGTGTGTGTGTGTTGAAAGATGTGGGTGTCAAGTTATTTAAAGATTTGGTTGCCTGAACCCGACCAGGCTTCGCACAGAGGACGCAGGAGTCAACTCGGTTCAACTTCCTTCCTTTATTTGACTTTTGTCACTTCTTGTTCAATCAAAAATTAGGTTGCTTTATTGTTGAATCAAAAACTAGGTTGATAACCTCAAAGAAAAAACAAACAAACACGAGTTTGTTTGTTTTCTCTTTTGTTGTTCACAGTTTCCGTGAATCACACATGCAATCATGTCATTTATGTCAAGATCTGTCTTAAATGTAGTCTTTGTAAATTAAATAGTTCCAGATCAATCTCATAATATTATATTTTAGAAAAACATAAGTGGTGAAATGTAGTGATACATACCAACAGCATCTCTGTGCTCAAACTGCATCCCAGGGCAGACAAACAAAAGGCCATCCAGGTGCTCACCCAAGGTTAATCACCTGGTTCTTCTTGCTCTCTCTCTCTCTCTCTGAATGCCCAGTGAAGACCTGGGCCCTCTACTGCCCCCTGATACACTCCAAGCACCAAATACCATTCACCACATCTCAGAGTGAAATACGTGGAAAAATAAAAATAAAACACCCTATAATGTATAACCCAGTTATGGGAGAAGAAGCAGGAAGATATGCACAGATGGAAAAAAGGCAGTTCAGTGAGTGACGTCAATCATCACTGATTGGCAGTGTCACTCTCTCTGAGACAGAGAGAGAGTGTGGGAAATGCAGGAAAACCCACCTAGCAAACAAACTGGATTTACACAGAAACTGTATAACACATTAGTTTAATGTTTTGATACTGAGCGACAAGCGGCTTTGCTGAGCACATACAAAATTTGTGTCAATAGTGTAATGGCTGAGAAATGGCAGTTTTAAAATTTACTTATGTGTGTCTCAGAGGCTGACGTCAGAGACCAGATTTAACATGGGAGTGAATGAGGCTTCAGAAGGTGCTTGTTGCTGCTTAGAGAGGTATTGTGAAATAACTGCTACTGAAAGCACACTGTGTGAGAGGACACATGTCGCTCCAAAATGAGCTATAAATTGTGTGTGTGATGTGAAAGATGTGGGAGCTACAGGAGAAGAAGCAAAAAATCTGCACAGAGTGAGAAGAGGCAGAGCATCAAGAATGTGTAATGTCATCCCACTCTGGAGCTGTCCCGCATGCAATGCACACACATGGGAAAGTCTGATCAGAGCACGTGAGACTTAAACTGTTATAATTCATACACAGTACACGATATCAACAAACTGTTTAAGATTTGAGAGTTTTGTGACTGTTTTAAAGTTTGAATGACATTTCCAGGTGCAAGTATGAAGTAGCTATAACAGTTCAAAAGAAGCAGGAAGATCTGCAGTGAAAAAAAGGCAGAGCATTGAGTGATGTCATCAGTGACATCTGCTGACATCACCCACTCCATGTATTTCCAATGGGCAAAAACATGGTCCAAAACCATTAATTTTGTAAAATCTATCTGGAGTTGCAGTGAGAAAAATAATAGCAGGTGATTCCTGAAGGAGTTGGAATTTTTGATGTATAAATTGTACAAATCAGACAAAAAACGGGGCAGTAATTTCATTGGAAAAATTTGGTGGAAGATTAAGACATAACTAGAAAAAGTTCATTTTCTGAAGAATGCTGAAAGGTCTGCTGAACCAGAGGTAGAGCAGTGATGTCATCTGTGACATCTGCTGACATCTCCCATTCCATCTGCTGACATCACCCACTCAATGTATTTCCAATGGGCAAAAACATGTTACAAAAAACATTAATTTTGTCAAAAGTATCTGGAGGTGGAGTGAGAAAAGTAAAGCACACGATTCTGGATTTTCTGATGTATTTTTAATGTAATTTTGTAAAATCTATCTACCCAAACTCGTAGATTTTGACGTGAAAACTATGAAGAGAAAGGCATGAGTGTGGGGAAACAAAAACAAGTAGATACTAACTGCAGAGGGAGGGTAACAGAACAATGAAAGCTCAACAAAAACCAATGATAAACTTGAAACAACATGATGTCAAAGAAACGGTACTGAAATTGGCTTGGAAAAAGACCAATTAACCACAGACCAATTTTCTTTAACCATGATTATGTACACCAAGTGATGGAAAGGCAGAAGTGATGGAAAGGCCATTGAACTGAAAAAGCGCTGAAAGGAAAAGGCATTTATCTCCAAATCCTACTCATGAGGATCTGGATTCACTGGAGCACCGGTCCACGTACCTATGAGGATGCACATCAAGCTACACGGGAGTTGCGGGCATGGGGGTGGAGGTGCCCACTGTCAGAGGGGATCCTGCCTCCACTTTAGAGGAGAGGATACGGAAGGTGCTCCCATGGCCCCGAACGGCCAACGGAGGACAACAAATGGAGATGTGAGTGAAAGAAAAGCTCCAAGAGTTCAGAAGACCATCTCAATGTTAAAAGCACTGAAAATCTGTGCAGAACAACACATGAGTGGACTGAAAAACAAGGAGGGTGAACTGTTCCTTTTTACTCTCTCTCTTTTTACTTTACTTTCCAATTCATCAATATCTATCTATCTATCTATCGATTGATCGATCATTGACCAGAGTGATGCTTGGCTGAGGGACGCCATTAACAGATTGGAGGATCAAGAAAACAGGTCAAGACATAATAATCTAAAGATTATCAATCTACCAGAGCGCACTGAAGGTGATAACCCCAGGGAGTTTTTTGAAACGTGGCTACCGAAAATCCTAAACCTCATGGTGAAAAATGACCGGATCAAGATAGATGATGGACGAATGCATTATAATCTACAACCAAGATGCTAACTTTGATTATCAGGTTTGACCAATTAAAATACTAAACCTCTTTATACTGTTGTGTGGGGAGTGGCAGCTTCTTGCTGTCCCAGGGAGATTAGTATAGCATACAATCTGGACAGCTCTGTCTCATCCTACCAGTGATTTGCTAGGTGTTTAGAAGGGGGAAAGTTAGGTTAGTTACTAAGAAGTTTCGCATGTGCCCCATAGTGATGTTAAGTTCACAGCAGGCGTGTTCAGTTTTCCTTGTTGTTAACCCTGCTGTTTGTGTTGAGTGTTGTTTTTCTCCACCACCAGAGAGATGTTTAATCCAGATAGAACAGGGTCAGATAATTCACACACTTGGAATGATTCAAGAGGGACGGTGCTCATCAGTGACAGAATAGGGAAAGTTTAAATTTCAGACCCAAACTGTGTTTTGTACATATAATGTAAAAGGGATTCACCACCCAATGAAGCGGACTCTTATGTTTCTTAAAAAAGGACAAGGTGCAGATAGCTTTTTTACAAGAAACTCATTTAATAGATAAAGAGCACATTAAGCTAAACCAAGATTGGGTTGGCCAAATTTATTACTCGTTATTCTCCTCCAGTAGCAGAGGAGTTGCGATTCTGATTCACAAGGCCATCCCATTTGTACTTAGCTCATGTAAATGTAACCAGGTTGAAATTATATCTTTATTTTTACGGTTTAAATGTCACCAAATCCTGATGAACATTGTTTTCTATATGTTTTAGGTGTGTTTTATTGCCTATATGTATGCCTGGATGTTGTATTCAGACGAGAGTGTTAATACCTGTACTCCTGTCACTTTAAGAAGTCGCAGGCTTGTGTCGCCATGAAGGTGCTTCTCAGATGGCGCCAGATTAGCTGAGAGGAGGTAACGTATTATTTTGCTTGTCATTTTTGAACATTTATTTCGGGTTTTGCACAATGCAATACTTGTTTGATACATATATAAATGTTGGGTTTTAGGTTGTGAACATGCAGTTAATGTGTCAATTTAATATAAACTTTGTAAACGGACTTTATGCAAGTTAAAATATGTTTCAACATGATAGCCTACAGCAGACCTCGGCAAATTACGGCCTGCGGGCCACATCCGGCCCTTTCTACGTCTCTGTCCGGCCCGCGTGAGACCAATCATAAATTAAACAAATATCTGTGTCATCCTTACAATACAACTGTGCTGCTTTTATTTTGAAATTTTATTTTGAAAAGCGTTTACATTTACGTTTGTATTACTTCCGTATCGACGTATGTGCGTGCGTGTGTTGTGAGTGAAGGTGAACAGTGATAAGTGACGCTAGCCAGGTTAGCCTCAAGATTGGTAACGAATGCCAGGTTTTCAACAACACATGGACTGCCAAGTATTTCTTTCTCAGAAATTAAAGGTAAAGCTTAATCTGTGGTACACAGGTCGTTTTGGTTAAGGATTCGAATTTGAATCGCCACTGTATGGATGAGAGCTGCGATGTATGTGACACCACCCAGCTACTTGGTGTGGCCCTCTGACACAATTCAGGTTTCTCATGTGGCCCCTTGTAAAAAATTAATTGCCCACCCCTGGCCTACAGGGTTTTCTGTATGTTTATTTGCTAACAGGAGCTTGAGACCTGTGTGCTGTGTGGAGAAGTCTGCATGTTACAAAGCCTGTGTGTGTTTTTCTGTTGATTTGTACAGGTATGTGCATTATGTTTATTATAATTCATTTGGCATAGTGTTTACATATGATTACACTGGTTGCATTAGGCATATAAAAGAAATTCATGTTATCAAATAGATTGAGCATTTTATAATTTATTTCATTAATTTTCACATTTTCATTTAAAAGTATTTTTGCTGGTTATACTAAAAATGTGTATCAGTCATCTATGTACGGCAGTTTGTGCCAGATTAGCTGAGAGGAGGAGCTTGAGACCTGTGTGCTGTGTGGAGGAGACTGCATGGTCCTACTCTCGAATTGACCATTTCTTCATACCGCCAAATATTATAGGACAGGCAATCTCATGTAATATAGGCTCTATCCATATTAGGGTTAGGGTTAGGGTTAGCCCTAACCCTAACCATGCCCCAGTTTATTTAGAAATGGCTTTGAGGTATGATATGGAGGGCCCGTGGAGATGGCGATTCCCCTCGTACCTTCTCAATGACAAACTCAATTCCTAATAACCTCTTTAGTAACCTGGATAAATTATTTACACAGTTCATATGGCAGGGTAAAAGGGTCAGGATGAAAATAGGCAGGCTGCAGAGACATGAAGATAATGGTGGACTAGGGGTCCCAAACATACGTTATTATTATTGGGCAGCTCAAATGAAGTATACAGGGGATCCTCGTGTTACGACGGTCGCGAGATACGTTGTTTTCGTGGTTACGACACATCTCTCGTGAACTTCTTTGTCTCGGCTTAAGCGGTTTGCCCCGTAAATATGTACAGACTTCGCACGGGAACTAGTTGGTGAGCGCTCGCTCTGTCTCTCAGCGCACCTGCCGGCTCTCCAACACCTCCACAACACAGCTAGGCTACTCTGCCTTGTGTTTACTTATGTGCGGCAGCCGGTAAGGAGATGCACACGGACACAGTTGGGTTCGGGATCATGGCAGTACCGTAGGTTTATTCACAACACAGCGTCTACACGGTTGATATCAGAAATCTAAAGGAAATGCTCATTACACTCCCCTACAGTGTGTTAAGAGGGACGAAAGGCAATTCACCATAATAAACTCTTATTGAAGGGTGGTGTTATAGCGACATCTGGTGGCACAACTTATTATCTACATACAAATACATACATATGAATGTATGTTCCGACTAACGTCGAAATTCGGTTACGACACATTCTCAGGAACGGATCTCCGTCGTAACACGAGGACCCCCTGTATATATATGAATGGGTAAACCCACACGTAACTAATACATGGATTGACTTTGAATCCAGAAACTGTGGTATGCTGACGTTGGTTTGCCCTTTTGTGAATCATAAAAAAGAAAAACAGGAGGCTCGAAATAATTTCATTGTTTTGAATACATTGGAAACATGGAACACAATTAAGGTTCGTTTCAAACTTAAAAAAACACTTTTCACTCCTGGCTCCTATATGGAGAAATCTAGATTTTTTTGCCCTCATGTCAGGATGCAGTATTCAAGGAATGGCAGGAAAAAGGACTAGACCAGCTTGCCAAACTATTTACAGGAGGAACAATGGAATCATTTTTCATATTATATAATCAAAAACATACAAACCCCCAACTCATCCTTCTTGGAAAATCTACTTATTCAACCTCTGCCAAGAAGATTTATTTCCTGTGTGTATGAAGCTTTTGATGTAAACTCTAACTAATCCACCGATCATATACAAAGACAGTGGCAAATTGATTTGGAATGCCAGATAGATGAGGACATTTGGACAACAATCATAAAAAACGTTAACCATTAACCATCCTGAGCTGTAATAATGGCAGAGAGAGACAATTTAAAATATCGCACAGGCTCCACTATACTCCTTTGTTGAGAGGCAGGCTCAGTTCCTCTGTTCTGTAATAAATGTGATAGAGAAATTGGTACTTATGCACACATGTTCTGGAAATGCTCGAAGATACAAGTGTTTTGGAATGAGGTGAAGAAAGAGCTGGACACATTGATTGGGCATCATTTGGACCTTTCACCTCTTCAGTGTATTTTAGCAGCCAAAGTGCCAAACGCAAGGAATCACCATAATGCAAAACTCATCGGAATACTCTTGTATATGGCAAGAAAGACTAGTCTTATGTTTTGGATTCATAAGGACGTTCCTGCACTGGATGATTGGTACAAGGAAGTAATGAGCATAGTCCCTCTGGAAAAACTGACTTATACCCTTCATGACAACATGGGAGCTTTCGCAAGGGTATGGCAACCAGTCTTAGATGTTGTGGACCCCTCTGGTCTGAGCTTTAATGTACCTCAATAAGTGATGTAACATGGATGTCTATGACATAGTTTAGTATTTGGGTGTCAATCTGGTGGTGTGTTTATGTTTATGTTTGTATATATTTATATGCCAGCTGTATTATTTTCTCCTGTTGTATAAGAAAAAGTATGGTTCTGCAGAAATTATATGTAAAGGATAATATGTGGACTGTTTGAACCTCAATAAAAAAAGATTTTAAAAAAAGAAATAAAAAGAAAGGAAATCAGATTAATGACTTATACTCTCAAGAGATTCAAAAGAAATGTCTATACACAAAACAAATGAAGGGTGAAACAAATATTCAAAACTGCTAAGAAAACAACAGGCAGAAAATGCAATATATAAAATAAGAGACCCAAAAACCAAGACCATGTATCACCAACCTGAGGAAATTAAAGACTATTTTAAAGCATATTATGAAAAATGATATTCTCAAACCCAAGTCAATACCAACCAGAAAATTTAGTCACTAATCAAATCCCTAAATCTACCAAACCTTACGGAATATGAAATAAAATATTGGCCTCACAAATTTACTCAGCCATCTCAAGACTCAAAGCTAATAAATCCCCAGGTGCAGATGGATTCAGTTCAAAGTTGTAAAAGAAACTAAAGGACGTTTTGACACCTATTTTATTAAAAAATATTCAATTGAGCCCTGACTAAAGGAGAAATGGCTGTGTCATGGAAAGAAATGATTATAGAGGTTATACCTAAGGGAAGTAAGGACAAATTAGACTGCGCAAACTACAGACCAATTAGTGTGCTTAATTTGGATTATAAACTATTCACTTCAATAATCACAAAGAAACTTGCAAAAACTTTGCCCCGAATAATCAACATGCACCAAACAAATTTGTTCTTACATGTCAGACACAGGATAATATTAGAAGATCTTTACAAATTATCAGACATTTATACCAAAATAAAATTCAGGCCATGTTAATTAGTTTAGATGCCGAAAAGGCTTTTGGTTTGGTCAGATGGAAATTCCTATACAGCTCTTTGGAAAAGTTTGGTTTCAACTGAGTAATTATTACTACGTTAAAAGCCCTAAGCACTAAACCATCAGCTAAGCTAAAATCAATGGGGAACTCACAGACTCATTTATTCAGGAGAGATCAACAAGACATGGTTGACTCCTAAATCCAATCCTATTTGCAATTTTTATTGAGCCATTGGCACAACGGATTAGGCAGAACAAAACCACAGGTATAAATATGTCAGCAGGTGAACTAAAGTTGGCTCTGTTCCCAGATGATCTGCTTGTTAGCCTTTCAAACTAGGGATCGGCAATGATACAATATTATATATATATATATATATATATATATATATATGTGTGTGTGTGTGTGTGTGTGTGTGTGTGTGTCCATTGTGATTGTTGACAGACATCACAATGGGAAAAAAACATCGCGATGCCACGCGATGCGTCACACAATTTGGAACTGATCCAGAAAACATCGGAGCTGTTCGAACCTGGTTCCATCAGATTGTTGAAAAAAAGAGACATCAGAGCACCGAGATACTCCTCGTGACTCCCGTTTACAGCTGATCCACAACACTATCTCTCTCTCTGTGTCGCTCTACGCGATCTCTACCTGCTCACCGTCCTGCTGCATTCACGAGCGCATAGACATCCGGCTTCTCTCTAAACTTCTCTGTGCACTGTACTCAAGCCCCCCCCCCCCCCCCCCCCCCCCCCCCCCCCCGTAGATCACTGTAGATATCGTGATTACCAATAAAGGAGACATCGTCCATCTCTATTTCAAACCCAGTGGAATCTCTGCCAGCATTGATGTCTACATTAGATGAATATGGCTCTTACTCAAGGTATAAATTTAAAAAAAACAGGTCTTTAGCTTCCATTTTGATCCTCCTCAATGTCTTCGCTCCAGGTACCAGCTAGACTGGGGCAGAAGCTCTATAAAATATCTGTGAATAGTCTAGAAGGTATTAACTATGGCCCTCTCAAGAAAGAAACATTAGTTGACATCAACAGAAGGATTTTGATCCCTTATCTAACTATTTCCGTGAGTGGGATAGAATTCTTTCCAGATTTATTTGGGCAGGGAGGAAGCCAAGGATAAAATATAAAGCTCTACAGTTACCAATGGAGAAAGGTGGATTAGCCCTTCCCTGTCTGAGAAATTATTACAGAGCAGCTCAAATTCGGCCATTAGTGGGATGGTGTACTCCTAATTATCCAAATGGAAAAAAACAGAATTGGCAATGGGAAAGGGACGACCAGTTAAAAATTTAGTTGTAGATCCCTCATTAACTAATCACCTCTCAGACACCAACAGCCCATGGATAATGAGCTCTTTGACAACATGGGGTAAAATAATTTAATAATATTTTCACGGGGATAACCCGTGCCCCGTAAATAAGACACACACGCACGCAACACACTACTTAAGGGGCTGGGGTTCAACCACACAGCGAGACAAACTGAGTTCTTGAGAAGTGTGTGAACATCAGAACAGAGAGGGCTCATGACAACAAATGAGTATTGCCACTTGCTGCATAGCTTTTTTTTTTTTTGCTTTTTTTTTTTTTTTTTTTTTTTTTGCCAGGCCTGTGTTTTTTGTTTTTTTTTAAATAGTTTACCTTGCTTTTTAAAAAAAACAGTAAATTCACCTGGGGATTAAATCCATTTTGTTCCGTTTTTGGGCCTTAGACCCTCGGCCAACCTTACAAATATCAACTGAGGAAAAGAACCGAACTGTTTAAATGGTTTGCATATGACCCTGATTTTACACCAATTTTACAGCATACTGTACACTTTTAGATCAGGATGAGGTTTTGAGTTTCCAGGACCTAAAGGTAAAATTTGGTCTTCAAAACCAAGATCACTTCAGATTTTACAAATTAGGGATTTTATGAGCAAGAATTTTCCAAGAGATGTTACTTCAGGGTCGGATGAAAGTATTAAAATTTTTCAAGGAGCTTACAAGTGTTATGGTCCTGTGTTTTTGTACTTGGTCTTGGGGTTTTGTGTTGCTGTGCTTTTGTTTTCCTTCTTTCCTGGTGTTCACCTGCAGGGCACGTGTGTGTGGCTTGAGGCGTAGCTGGTCTCTCCTGGGAGCAGCTGATGAGACACACCTGTTCTCAATTTGGTAATCAGTCCTCTTCTTAAGCAGCGTGTGGACTTCTCTTCAGCGCTGGATTATTCCGTTCCAGACGGTAAACTGTGCGATACCTGGTACTGAGCTGCTGAGCGTTCTGTGCTTTTTCCTGACGGTCCTTTTATTTTTTCCTGCAGTCTCCTGTCTCATCGGCTGCTGCCTGGACCGGTTCCGCCGCATTGATTTTCGCCACAGCGTCTCTTTGTCTTTTGCTTGCTCTACCGTCTGGAGACGTAGAGTTGTTTTTTGTTTTTGGGTCTTGTTATATCTTCAACCCTGTCTGTATCCATTGGGATCCAGCCCTGCCTGACTCTGACAGAATAATCCAGCCAACAAAATGGATCCCGCAGATGTGGACTGGGTTAAGTCGGCTCTTCAACATCACGGCAGCAGAATGGGCCTAGTCGAGACAGCTCTTCAGGAAGTCATAACTCGAGTTGGTCAACTGTCTACCGGTGTCTCTCGACTCGAGGAGCGCTCCACCAGCCTTGCCTCTACTGCTCCAAACGACCCTCATCTTCAGCCTCCAGCTCCGGCCAGTTACCCTTCTGAACCCGATGACGACTCGGCGGCGGCTGCGGTGGCTGCGGCTTCGGGTCCAGCTTATGTAACTCCTTTTTTTTATGAGCCACGCATTCCTACACCTGATAGATTTGCAGGTACTTCAGGGGATTGTAGTAGGTTCTTATACCATTGTTCGCTAGTTTTCCAGTTTCCGCAGCAGGGAGAGGGATCAGACCCGAAGCCCCGCCAAAGCTGCCCAGCTGTACTGCTGTAACTTCCTGGCACAACGTACGGTAAGCGTATTGCGTCACTTCCTTTTGTTGGCTGTCCTTGCTGTTGTTGACTCTCGTTTCTGTAATAGTTCTCCGATCTAAATTTTACTGTTTCATCTGTTTTGAAAAACATTCTGGTGTAAATCGTCGATCCACTAACGTTACATAAACAGTACACGCTCTTTAGTAATTGTTTCTGGTTACGATCGTAAAGGCTAACCGTTTAGCAATGGCTTCTCTCCCACCCTCCTCCTCTCCTCTCTCCTGCTCTCAGTGCCTCGTGTTCAGTTATTCCTCTGCCTCCTTTAGTACTAATGGTAAATGTAATAACTGTAGCTTAGTGGCAGCAATGGAGGCGAGGCTTAGTGAGTTAGAAGCCCGGCTCCGTACCATAGAACATAAATTAGCGGTAGCTAGCCAGGGCCCGGTAGTCGGTGCGGAGCCACCTAGCTTAGCCCCTGCTAGCGGTCTCCCAACAGCCCCACGTGCAGCCGGGGACTCAGGGCGGCTGGGTGACTGTCTGAAGGAGGCATAGTGCTAAAGCTAAGCCTGCTGATTGGGACACTCCAACTCATGTTTTGAACAAGTTTTCTCCACTCAGCAACACACCCGCTGAGGAACAAACTCTGATCATTGGCGATTCTGTTTTAAGAAACGTGAAATTAGCGACACCAGCGACCATAGTCGATTGTTTGCCTGGGGCCAGAGCGGGCAACACTGAATCCAATTTGAAGCTGCTGGCTAAGGCTAAACGTAAATACCGTAAGATTGTAATACACGTCGGCAGCAACGACTCTCGACTACGTCAGTCGGAAGTCACTAAGGTTAATGTGGAGTCGGTGTGTAAATACGCAAAGACAATGTCGGACTCCGTAGTGTTCTCTGGACCCCTACCTAATTTATCTAGCGATGACATGTATAGCCGCATGTTGTCGTTCAACCGCTGGCTGTCGAGGTGGTGTCCCGCTAACGATGTGGGCTTTGTCAACAATTGGCAAACATTCTGGGGAAAACCTGGTCTCGTCAGGAGAGACGGCGTCCATCCCACTTTGGCTGGAGCCTCTCTCCTTTCTCATAGCATTAGAGATTTTATTAGCTTCCCTTGACAGATCAGAGGCGGGACCAGGAGGCAGAGTTGTACTCTTACACACCTCTCTGCGCTGACTTTGGATTTGTCACCCACCAACATTCCCATAGAGACTGTGTCTGCCCCCCATCCCACTAGATTATTCAAACAAAAAATAAACAAAGGCAACAAACACAAAAATCTGACAAAAGTAAACATAACCCATGAAAAAACACAACAGAAGAGCAGAATTACATGTGGACAATTAAATATAAGATCACTGTCATCTAAGGCTGCTTTAGTAAATGAATTAATCTCAGATCATAACATTGATCTCCTATCTTTAACTGAAACCTGGCTGCATCCTAATGAATATGTCAGCCTAAATGAATCCACTCCTCCCAGTCATATAAATACTCACATCCCCTGTGGCTCTGGTCGTGGAGGTGGTGTTGCCGCCATCTATAACTCTAATTTATCAATTACTCCCAAACCCAAACTTAACTTTAACTCATTTGAAAGCCTTGTTCTCAGTTTATCCCAGCCAACAAGGAAAAAATTGCAGCCAGTTCTATTTGTGGTAGTTTACCGTGCTCCTGGGCCTTATTCTGAGTTTTTAACAGAATTCTCAGAGTTTCTATCTAATTTAGTCCTAAAAACAGACAAAGTCATTATAGTCGGTGACTTTAATATTCATGTGGACACTGAAAGTGACAGCCGCTGCATTTAATTCAACATTAGACTATGTTGGTCTTAGTCAGTGTGTAAACCAACCAACCCACTGCATTAAACAAACCCTTGACTTAGTTCTTACATATGGCTTTTATCAGATCATAGCTTATTAAACTCTGAGGTTCTATTATTGGACTACAGGCCTTCAACCAAAATCTCTCTCTCTCTCTCGATGCCTGATTGACAGTATGGTGGCTAAATTTAAGGAAATTATTCCATTAACTTTGAAGTCGCTACCACAGCCTCATGAAGCAGAGTCCATAAATGGTTTTAATTTTTCCCAGATCGATAATTTTGTCAATAGTACAAAAGAATCATTACAATCAGCTCTTGACTCTATAGCGCCCCTGCAGAAAAAAACTCATTAAACAAAACAAACAAGCTCCTTGGTATAATTCCGACACTCACAAGCTAAAACAGGCGTCAAGAAAATTAGAAAGAAAGTGGCGCTCCACCAACCATGGGGAGACCTCAATGGTCTGGAAAAACAGTTTTTAAGCTTATAAGAGGCACTCTGCCATGCCAGAGCTGCCTATTACTCATTGTTAATTGAAGATAACAAACATAATCCAAGGTTTCTTTTCAGCATTGTAGCCAGGCTAACCCTAACCCTAACCCAGGCTAACCCTAACCCTAACCCTCTTTCAAGAAATTCTGCCTCTGTTGGACAGTACGTTACTAGATATAATCAATCTGTCACTGTCATCTGGTTATGTACAACATGATACTAATCAACTACTTAGACTCCAAGCATGTCTAAAAGACGTTAAAACCTGGATGAGCCCAAATTTTCTATTATTAAATGCGGACAAACCTGAAGTTATAGTACTCGGCCCTAGACACTTTAGAGCAGGGGTGCCCAATACGTCGATCGCGATTTACTGGTCGATCGCAAGAGGAGTGCCAGTAGATCGCATGGCATTAAAAGAAGTAGAAGATGGAAGATAAACTATCATCCGCCCACATCCATCCATCTGTTTGTCTTTTGACTGACATACCGGGCAGCCAATTGGTGGGCATGTGCATTTAACCACACATGCACATTTAACCACGTTAGCTTTGTGTTAACCGCTTTAGCAAGCTACCGTGTCGCATAACTTGCCTCCAGTTTGTTTTAAACAAAACTGTAGAAAAGGAATAAAAATAAGTGCCGTAACTGGTCTAAATAAGAAACCCAAAACTTTTTTTCACGATGTCATATTCGAAGTGTGTGTGCCTCATCTGTCAGTGCGCCATTGTTATTACAAAGAAGGGAAACGTAGAGCGGCATTTTCGGACTGTCCACAAAAACTACGACATTGACTTTCCTCCGAAGAGCGAGCTGAGATGAAATTTAAATTCAATTAAAATACACTTTATCCTAAAAGCACAAAATATACAATCAATAATGATTTAAATAATATAAAATAAATATGCGTTTAGCATTTTTATTGTAGGTAGATCCTTTTGGCTTAGTCATCTTTTAAGTAGCTCGCAAGCTGAAAAAGTGTGGGCACCCCTGCCTTAGAGAGTCATTATCTAATGATATAGCCAATCTAGATGGCATTGTCCTTGGTCCCAGTGAAACTGCCAGGAATCTGGGAGTTATATTTGATTCTGATTTATCACTCAATTCTGACATAAAACAGACTTCAAGAAGTGCCTTTTTTTCCCTTCGCAATATAGCAAAAAATCAGACATATCCTGTCTCTTAAAGATGCCAAAAAACGCCCAGGCTTGATTACTTTAACTCATCACTATCAGGTTGCACCAGTAAGTCCATAAAGACCCTGCAGCTTGTTCAAAATGCTGCTGCACGTGTATTGACCAGAACCAGGAGAAGAGATCATATCTCGCCTATACTAGCCTCATTGCACTGGCTTCCTGTGAAATTTAGAATTAAATTCAAAATCATTCCACTTACATACTAAGCTCTAAATGGTATGGCACCAACATGCCTACAAAATTTAATAATCACATATCATCCTACTAGAGCACTCCGCTCTCAGAATGCAGGTTTACTTACAATTCCAAAAATCCATAGAAGCAGACTAGGAGCCAGAGCCTTCAGCTATCAAGCTCCTCTGCTGTGGAATCATCTCCCAGCTTCACTCAGGAAGGCGGACACCCTCTCAGTATTTAAGAGCAGACTTAAAACTTTGACAAAGCTTATGGTTAGGGCTGGTCGAGGTCCATCTTTGATCAGCTCTTAGTTATGCTACCATAGGCCTAGACTGTTGGGGAACATTTAGACCTTATCCTTCTCTTCCTCTGCTTTCCCTCCTTCTATCTACATCACATCATGATATCTATGTCTTATTAATGCACCTTACTAATTCAACCTCTTCTCCAGAGTCTTTGTGCTCCACTGTTCCAGAACCAGGTGCAGCCACTTCCATGGACCATCGACTGTGGTGGCAGCTGATCTTGGAACATGCTCCGGAGCTGCAGGACCCGGATTCAGTACCGCATTCAACGCACCATTACAACCATTATATTATATTATATTATATTATATTATATTATATTATATTATATCATATTAATCTTCTACACTAACAACCAGTCATATACAAGGGGTCCTCGAGTTACGACGGAGATCCGTTCCTGAGAATGTGTCGGAACATACATTCATTGTGCCATTGCGCATACATTGTGCCGCTAGATGTCGCTATAACACCACCCTACAATAAGAGTTTACTATGGAGAATTGCCTTTTGTCACTGTAGGGGTTGATATCGCGAGTGTAATGAGCATTTCCTTTAGATTTCTGATATCAACCGTGTAGACCCTTTGTTGTGAATAA
>JAFBJQ010001063.1:88226-123674 GCA_016785345.1 Trinectes maculatus
CCCCCCCCCCCCCGCCAGCCGGCCGGCCATTTCACATAAGTAAACACAGCTGTGGAGGTGCTGGAGAGCCGGCAGGCGCGCTGAGAGACAGAGAGAGCGTTCACCAACTGGTTCCCGTGCGAAGTCGGTACATATTCACGGGGCAACCCGCTTAAGAAACAAGGAAGTTCACGGGAGATGTGTCGTAACCACGAAAACAACGTAATTCGCGACCGTCGTAACTCGAGGACCCCCTGTAGTGCCTTAGCTCTCTCTCTCTCTCATTTTGTTGATGTGTTGTACACATCCATTGCACTTCTGTCCATCCCTAGGTGTGGGATCCCTCACATGAGTCTCTCCTGGTGGTTTCTGTGTTTTTTTCCCCCTGTTGAAAAGGGGTTTTTTGGCAGTTTTTCCTCACCGTTGTTGAGGGTGTAGGTCAGAGGATGTCACACTCTGTACTCTTTGTTAAAGCCCTATGAGCCCTTTCTTTTCCGTGGACCCGCTTTCCAAAATTAAATTTTATTTATGTAATGAACACATTTTGAACATTTTGAATTCTTGTAAAAAAAAAAGAATAATAATAATAAAAAGTAACACGCTGAGTAGAAGGTCTCTTTCAAATGAATTAAAAAGCGGCACTTAAATTATCCATGTAGCAAACTAAAGCAAAAAAATGCTGTAAGCCGTCATCCATATATCGCCTTTGGGCCTTTGAGTGTGTAGCGGAGAAAAAAAAAGCACTGTGTCACTAAACAATGAAAAATAAATATTTGCAAAATATCTGCATAAATATTTATTTTACCTGGTTAATGGGACTTCTGCTCCTGAATCTCTGCGCACAGCGTCTGCAAATTGGGGCTGTACAAAGTCACTTTCACCTTTACGCAGGACTGTAAGCTGTCGTCAGTGAGGCGTGAGCAGTGTTTGTTTTTAATGTAGCTCAAGGTGGAGAATAGCTGCTCATACACATATGTGGATCCAAAGATCACTCCAGGACTCCAAATGAGTTAAAATGAGCCCATACTCTTATTGAGGAGCTGCCCCACAATGTGCAGAGTGCTTTTGGTACAGCTGCTTTAAACCTCTTCAATAAGCCAGATGCAATTTTCACTCAGATAACTTGTTTTATCTCCTAATGAATATGGAACAGTGCAATTATAGGTAATTACGCCAACAATAGCAACAAAGACAGCAAACAGACACATTCATTTAGCATGTTTGCAGATCTTGCAGAGGATGCCTCTTTACAGCAGCACCCCACAACCTCTAGACGGCATTTTAAATTTAATAATAAAAGTGAATACGAAGAATGTGAGGGAAAAGGTTCTTTGTTGTCTTATTTGTATTTAGAAGTGTTTTCTACTATTTGCCTTTATGGTGTGGAAGTTCTCTCACTGACCAGAGGAAATGAACGTCAATCTGTTGCTTTTCTCAGCCAATTTCAATATTCTTCGCAGCAAAGAATCCGTTATGGATATAAATAAATTATTTGCAGATATTGTAGACTGATTGTAGACAATAACATTAACACAACAGCAATTCCTTCACCATGTGTATGGCCTATGGTTTTCTCATTGTTCAGTGAGAGAAAGACCGCAGAAAGAAAGAGCAGAGGTACATTTTTTTCCAAGTCACAAGTAAGTTATTAATAAAATTGAGAGTCTGGTCCAAAACTCAACACTAAGTTCACAAGCATATTGAAACCACCTAAGACCAACATTTTATTGTCAAGCTAAGACTAAAGTCTAAGTTAACAAGTCCAGAGACACATTGCAAATGCAGGCCAACTCGTCCTGTTCAAATTCCAAAGTCAAGACCAATAAGTCAAAACGAGTGCACACACACACAGACAGATGAATCTAAGCTTTGGTCACCAAAGGCTGCCTGCCTAACCTCTGCAATTCCTGTGATGTGGCATCATCTTTCAAACTACAGGGGGTCCTCGTGTTACGACGGTCTCGAGATACGACGTTTTCGTGGTTACAACACATCTCCCATGAACTTCCTTGTTTTGGCTTAAGCGGTTTGCCCCGTAAATACGTACATACTTCGCACGGGAACTAGTTGGTGCCGGCTCTCCAACACCTCCACAGCTAGGCTACTCTGCGTTGTGTTTACTTATGTGAAATGTCACTAAACAATGAAAAATAAATATTTGCAAAATATCTGCATAAATATTTATTTTGCCTGGTTAATGGGACTTCTGCTCCTGAAACTCTGCGCACAGCGTCTGCAAATAGGAGCTGTACGAAGTCACTTTCACCTTTACGCAGGACTGTAAGCTGTCGTCAGTGAGGCGTGAGCGGTGTTTGTTTTTAATGTAGCTCATGGTGGAGAATAGCTGCTCATACACATATGTGCATCCAAAGATCGACAAGACTCTAACACAAATAAAATACATTTCAATTAAATACTTATAATTTATTTTCCCAAGCCACGCGGAACCGCAGTAAAAGGATGAAAGAGCCGCATGCGGCTCCAGAGCCGCGGGTTGCCGACCCCTGGGCTATACAAATAAAATTTGATTGATTGATTGATTGATTGATTGATTGATTGATTGATTGATTGATTGATTGATTGATTGATTGATTGATATGTGTGGCCTGAGATGCTCTTATTGAATATGACATGAAAGGTTTTCAGTTTTTCAAGTAAAAGTATTAGACTACTGTTGTCTATTATTCATTAATTTATTCAACTACTAAATTCTGATTGATTTGAAATACAAGGTTGATATCAGAAATCTAAAGGAAATGCTCATTACACTCGCGATATCAACTCCTACGGTGTGTCAAGAGGGACAAAAGGCAATTCACCACAGTAAACTCTTATTTTAGCATGGTGTTATAGTGACATCTAGTGGCACAACTTACTATCTACCTTACATATGAATGTATGTTCCGACTTGCGTCGAAATTTGGTTACGACACATTCTCAGGAACGGATCTCCGTCGTAACTCGAGGACCCCCTGTATTGTCTTTTGAATACCTATTAATGCTAGAAATGTAAGATACACGGTGATGTAATTATCAAGCTAAACAACCAGTGTTTCCTCTGAAGAAAAAATATGTTTTCACCAACCTTTTCGTAGCTCTCTGCCTCAACATGTTTATGTTGGCGGAGCTGCTTGGCGACTGACTTGGGCAACATTTGGTGCAGCAGATCTTCAGCCAGTTGCCTCTGGTGCTTCAGGTCCTCTGTCTTCTCCTTCAAACACTGGGCATAGTTTTGTATCCACTCAGTCATTTGCTTGAAAGAGAACATAACCACTGGGTAAATGAGGCAAGCTATGGCCAGCAGGCAGATCCTCAAACTAAGGCCTGAGGACACAGATCGAGACGCCAATCTGAGAGCTGGAATTGCACTATCAAACAAGCATTGCTGAGTGTTTCTCAGGGATTGAATTCCAATGTGAGACCCAGACAGAATCAGTGTTCCTTTTCTAGAGATCTGCCACAAACGTGTGTCAAAAATATAATGATGTTTTACATGTTGGCTTGAGTTTAACTTGTGGTGAATATTCTCCAACCAGCACTTATTCAGTTGTTCTGTCATAACCTTGGCAAAGTCCAGGTAGTTTAGTATATAAGTCCACTTGTGCTGAAATACAGTTTGAGCTGCCATGTGGGGAAAATCCATCAACTGGTAGTTGAGCTCTATGAATATTACTAGAACTCTTGCAGACAGTACAAGTCTCCACTTAGAACTCTGTTTGACTTTGACTAAAGTATCTTCTACAGAGCCCCAGATGGCCAGAAGTTTTCCAATGACCAAAGTGAAAGCAGTAGTGTAGTTTTCAGTTCGGTAGTTTACATCCAGCGAAGCATTTAGAGATCCTTGAAAGCTCCTATTCATTTCCTGGCAAAATCCAGCAAACTCAACACTGCAAGGGTACCCAGAGCTGTTGCTGTGACCTGCCATTTTACCACAAAGACGACCAAACGTGGGAAACATAACCTCTGAAAAACTGGTTTCCAATGTCTCATTGGCATTGTGTTTGGCAAATAAATGTCTCATCTTTTGAAGTTTACTGACAAGTTGCAGGATAGCTATTGTCCTGCAGGAAGTGAACTCATCGTAGGCAGCCTCAGTCGTATGAAGCAATTCAAAGTTGGAGGTGAGGTCAATAGATACAGAACCAAGCAGGGCCAGGAAAGAGAGGAGGCAGGCTATCAGAATTCGACGAACAGTGCGATTACTGCCAGACAGAGAAAACATGGAACACCTGGAACATAGAATGAAACAAGTGAATTGCTGAAGGAGGGGATGTTTCAATAATTTCACATTTGCCAGACTTCCATATGAAGTAGGCGTTGGCAGCCTTTTTGGTTTTGGACAGGTTGACAATAAAAAATATTTGCCACTGCTAATGTTGAAGATATGTCTTTACTTTCTTTGAAGCCCACTGGCACCTTTAGGTCCACAGTACAGATTAACAATAATCAGTGCAAGAATTACATTCATACACTGATTAGTCAAATTAAAACATCGTTGTTTCGTTGTGAGAGTAATCAGACGGATATGATCCTGGCAAAAGGATAGTGTCTGTCAGGGGAGGTGCCAGACATTGTAGATATCCGGGGCTTAAGCCTGGTCTGACTGGGGTGAGGGTCGGGCTTATAAAAATGGTCAAATAACATATAGTGTAAAATATGTTTTTTAAAAAGTGCTAAATTACATTTTTTTTTTCTGTCAATTCAAACTTTCGCAGACAAACTCTTAACCTGCACAGCTGACGGTCGCTCTCCGTATCCTGCTGCGCTCTTGGAGCGACCCTCCTCTTCTTAAGCAATCTTCTTCTGAAAGAAACCGAGGATCGAGTCCCAGAAACGAAACACTGTTTTTTCATCAAGTCCAGCGAGGACATGAGTCTCGTGCATAAGTTCTGTTTATCTCAGACAGTGGCCTCAGACTGTCTCTGCAGAGGGAAGACCGCATTGACCACATTGCAGTAGTAAGTTAGCAGCAGCAGGTTCTCATTTTCCGCTTTATAAACTTCAAAATAAAGGTCTTAATGTTGATAAAGACAATCTATTTCTAAGGTGGGGTTACATTGAATCAGATGTCTGAAGATAACGTGTTGTATAAAACGGGCTAAAACATCACTAGCTTTTCAGCTGACATGTTAGCACACTTAAGGGGGCACCACCAGGAATTTTGGGCTCTATGACAAAAAATCAAATTGCCCCCCCATCCTATTTTTTGAGGCTACTGCAATAGTCAGGGGGCATTGGAATCATCCTGACTTTCCCCACAATACAGCACCACTGCACCTAGATATATAATTTGATTTGCCTTTACAGACTAAGTTTCTTAGAATATTGTATTTTAATGTCACCCAGTGTCAGCTGGGATCGGCTCCACTCAAGACTCAATAAATGCAGCCTTTTTATTGTATTTGTACATTTGTAGATACCCAACATTTTTACTATCACACACTAGTCGCACACTGACGGCTATGCATGGTAATTTGGGAATAGGACACATCTGCAAGCAGACTGGAGGAGCCAGGGATAGATCCAGCGATTGTACCTCCTAAGCCCTCCAAGTATCAGCATAACTAACTCTTTGTAACTTTATAAAGTAATTTTACAATTTTATACATTTTGTAATTAGAACTATTTATCAAATATAAGGGTATTTTAACTATAAAGTAGAACATGTGGCTGCCTCCTGAACCTAAACTTGGACCCTGGAATCTGAAGTTTCTGCTCACAATTTAATCTTAGAAATGATTTTGTGTGCCCTGTCTTCATAAATAAATAGAAGTATAAAAATATATCTGGGTGACTATCACATATACATAAAAATGCTTATTTATATATACAAAAATGACATAAAATATACTACAAAAATATATAAAGGTTTGATATAAATGCAACACAAAACGATTATCGCACAAAAAATTCTTAATTCGAGTTCATACATGTAGTATAAATTTGACAGCTGTACCTAAGATAGTTTTTGCCACTTTTTAAACTGACTAAAAGCCGAATTAATATCAGGCTATGTAATAGTTAACTGGTAATTAGTATTTAGTTCCCACGTAGACTATTAAAACTTCCTAATTTCTGCCTCTATTTCCAAATCACTATAAATTTCCCCAATGTGGGACGAATAAAGGTATATCTTATCTTATTTACAGCAGCTGCTGTCACTACGATCTAAAGCTAACTATCGTTCGAGCCAAACAACACCGGAAGTAATATATTTGGCCTTCATAATAAATGTATAAATTGAAACGAATGCTTTGCAGAAACTCTGGGGGAAATTAACTCGTTCATGTCTTTTTAAAGTTGGGTAGAGTAATTAACATTACCAAGTGCATAAGCCCATAACCGTTGCCCCAAGCTCCACATTGTTTTAAAGATTTGTCCTCATAATTGTCGAAAGACATAAATACACACGCACTAAGGGGACAGTGCAGTTGGGATGAACAGAAAGCCGAAACACAAAGTGGTTAAGAGCGCGTAGCTGCTTTAACTTGCCCTCATATGACAGGATGGATTTGCGCTTAGTTTAGCGATTGTATATTTATCAACGTTTGTTCGTAAATTATACGTGTGGGATTGTGGCTTCACTCCATTTTGGCGTAGGGAGTTAAGGTAAATGAAAACGTTGTCTGAATCCGTTGAACAAAGAGCTTTTCTTCCCTCTGCCATTGTTACCGAGCGAGCGCCGGTTCTGGTGATTCAGCGCTGGGTCCACACGTTAAAAGTAAGCGAACATCTCTGAGTCTGCTTTTTCGAGACAGAGGTATGAAAACAATGGGTTTTTATGTCGTGTAGTTGCGTGTAGAAGCTTAACAAATCCCTTTAACTAATGGCTAAATAGGCTTGATACGAGACTAGCTGAAACTTTGCGCATCGCAGATATTTGCAATAACTAGTGTTCGTAACCCCAAAACACATCTAGTTTGTATGATTTGAGAGGAAACGAGGTTAGACTGAGTTGCGGTTAGCTAGTGAACTACATAGAGTAACACTGTAGCTAGCTATTCACGCTTCTTTAAAGACAATCATCTTAATAATTGGGTCTTTGGCAAAAGCATAGCATAACTGCTATTGCGTGGCATGTCCCGAATCAGTTTTTTTTTTTCAACTTAATAACAAGAGGTTGGTACGAAGCCGATGGGAACCACCACCAACAACAACAACAACGTGTACTCCCAATCCAAGTTAAACTAACGTACACACTGTCCCAATTTACGGTTGCGTCGCTCATGACAACAAGTAGATAGTAGATAAGTCATTCAAAAGGGTTGTGACATATTGTGAGCTATTCTTCAAGTCAGCACATATGGTCCAAATGGGCTCTCCATGGTAGAACCAGATGCAGGTAAATGCAAGAAAGTCAGAAGACTGTGCTAAAATTGATAATTCTCCTCTAAAATTATAGACACATTTTGTTAGTTTATCTAAACACTGGGAAACAAAGTGCACGATTTGCATTGTATGGCAATTACAGTGGCCAGTTTCAAGGGTACTTGATGAGTTCATTCTGATGTGTTGACAGGTGAGGGCGCCCTGTGCTCCAGTCATGACCTCTGGGAATGGGAACACTACAAGCAGCCAACACGATGGAGAGAGCAAACCAGCCCAGGCCCTAATCAAGTCCCATATCCTGACTCATCTAATAGAAGGCTTTGTCATCCAAGAGGGTGCAGAGCCATTTCCAGTGAGTACTGGATCACTGTATGTGTGTAGCTAAAAAAAAATCACTAACACACGCATATAATGCAAATGATCAAATTATGATCATCATGAATTTAGGACTTGTCTGCCTAGTCAACCTGAAAACAATGGTATTGATTATGACCAGGAGTGAAGACTCAGATTTTATTAAATATCTCCCTGCAAGAATCCATAGACTAGTGCAGTGTTTTTCAACCTTTTTTGACCCACGGCACATTTTTTACATTAAACAAAATCTTGTGGCACACCAGCAATCAAAAAAGTTAGAAAATGTTACAAAAAGTTTCCAAAACAACACTTCTGATGTCTGCAGACATGTCATCAATGCGTCTGGCAACATTCAGCCCTGGCCCTCGGGCCATAACACAGGCACAAACAATCATTTGGAATGACTAAATATTTTTTGACCAATTAAGTGAAATTGGACAATTTCCCACGGCACACCTGACGATCTCTCACGGCACACTGGTGTGCCACGGCACAGTGGTTGAAAATCACTGGACTAGTGTACCTTTTTCACTAAGAACACTTCAGTTCCACAAACAGAAAAATCTGAATGCAGGCCCTTAGTCAAACATGTTATGCACTCCAGATATGGCTGAATAGTTCCCCTTAATTTTATAACACAGGTTATGCTACACGTCTGAATGAGGCCCCTTTGTCAAACATGAGTTATAGATTGTGCAAGTGTGCTTTTGGCTTCAAGTCAACCTGTGTACTGCGGCTGAGTTTTGTGTGTTTGTGTGTGTGTGTGTGTGTGCGCTCAATGCACAATGCTCTATATAAAAAGAAAAAGGAGACTGTAATGAAAAGGTAGATTGTAAACTTACATCTTCATAAATGTAGAACAGATTTACATGTTGTAATCTTGGAAATACATGTTTTTTGTCTTTTTTGTCACCGCTTTTTTGTCACTCTTTACCTTTCTCCCAGAATCCCCAGTCTGCTCTGACTAACCACTAAAGTTGCATGTCAGAAATGTCATGCCCCTTACTTGCTCTTCCTGACTTGAACAATAACAACAGTTTTGATTTTGCTTTACTAGTAAAACCCAGAATAACAAGAATACAAAGGTGGAGTTTCAGGTTCTTCAGGAGCAGAGTTTTCTACAAAGGCTGTGACACTCTAAAGGAAAGGGAATGTTCTTCAGAGGTGTCCATATTCAGTATATTGGTGTCTTACATACTTAGTCCCTCAGAGACAAGTCCATTTTTAAAATGCCGATGTTTGCTGAAAAACTCTTTGTCAGACAAATCTGTATCATTGAGTGTGTATTTTTTCAAAAGTAATTTTGTTTTCATCCATTTGCTGAAGCATATGTACATCATGCCCTGCAATAGTTATGCTGACTACTACAGTAATGTTTATATTTTTTGTAATGTTTATCTTCAGGTAAAACGTCCCTCTTTCTCAATTGAGAGCCTAAGAAGACACACAATAAACTCAGACAATAAGATGAATGGCCTCTCACCAAAGGGTACGGTTCTCAGAGCGGTACAGCTACATTCTTCTTGTTTTCAGGATGTTGTTTAATGGTAGTGATGAATTTTTAGGTGCATTATGGGCGTGTATATTACATTATAACATATTACAATATTAAAACAAAAACTACCATTTTAATGCCAGATGAAATGCCATGTGGCTCAACAGGTCATATACAGTGGAACTGAGTTTCTGTTTCGAGTTTGCTGTTTTGTTTAGTTTCTCAGACAACCTTTAGATTGGTGCTTTTTTAGTTCTATTTTTTAGAAGCAGAAGCAGAGGCACATTAATTGCTGGAGGGAAATTACTTTTTTTTATATTGTTGTGTGTGTATATAACACTTGATTTGAATTGATTTTAAGAACCTGTATTTCCTACATCAGAACTCGAAGTTTTTTTCCCTACACGGGTCTATTTTCGTTAGATGTTATTGGCTTTTGTGTCTTTGGTGTTTATCTGTGTACAGCTAATAGTGTGTTGATTGTGTTCCCTCAGAGTTAAAGGGCCATCAGGAGCCAATGCTGACCTGTGAGCTGTGTGGCAGGGTGGATTTTGCCTACGTTTTCAAAAGGTCTAAGAGGTTCTGTTCTACTGTGTGTGCAAAACGGTAAGTCAAGATAGCAAGACATTTAAGTGTCTTCATTTGCTTTATTTTCACAGTTCTTCCTAAGGTAGTAATATATTTTATTTATGATGTGTCAGGAATAAAAGTGTAATCGGAGAACGGGACTCGTAGTCAGCTAGAGAGAGGTCATGTCAGTGTGTTGGACTGTTGTCACCATAGAAACATTTCTAAATGAAAAACATGAGTTCACTCATAGAAACACACACACAGACATGGCCTCAAGTATCACAGTCTGACTACATCAGCATTGAAGGACTAAAAATAGTTGTACATTGTTAAGTTGTATGATGCAATACAGACAACAGGGCAAGCAGGGCTCTCATATTTTTTGTTGACTGAAAGTATTGTACTGTATCTGATGCTCATCAGTAACGTTTTTCAGTAACTTCAGGCTTACCTCCTCTATTCAAACAGTTCAGGGTGGGCGACGTGCTATTTTGGCCAACACATTTTGAAAAAACAGTATATATTAGTCTGACCGGCCCATTAAACCAATAGATCAGCAGCCTGACTGACAGTGGGCTGGCCCAATCACATTGTTAAACACAAACCACTTTCGCTTTGGTTCTGCCTGCATAATGCATTCGGCAAAAAATGTGAGCACAAGAGTTTGTTTCCTTACCACTGGCCTGGTGGGACGTCCGGGTCCAAAATGCCATGGCCGGCTGGCTGTGACTGTGAACAAGCTTATCAAGACCAAGACCGGGGGGGTTTGAGACCAAGACCAAGACCAAAAAAAGACTAGTGTTCGACATGACACTATCATCTCCAAGAATTATGGAACAAAAGCATATTGGGGCTCAGCTGTACTGCATAAACTCAGCACTGCTATCATGGTATAATTTCAACTGAAGGCACAGTACATAACGGTCCATGTCTGTCTTAATGCTTCAGTTCACGGTAAATATGGGCAGCATGTGGGTGAAAGGTATTACTGATAGCTATTACTGACTTTTAGAGGACTGAGGAGTTATAGGCATTTAACTCTTTTTGCGTCCATAACGTCAAGACAGTTATGTCCAAGATGAGACCAAAGAGAGTGCAGGCCAAAACGAGACAGAGACCAGACAAAAAAGTACTACAATACTATTCTTTAACTCTCATCTTACCATGTTAACTTAATTTATAGCTACAATGTGGGATGTACAAAGCGTATGGGTCTCTTCCCAAACCGCAAAACCACGCTGGAAAACATGAGGAAACAAAGAGCTGTGAATGGAAACCACAAATACTCCAGTTTAGAATCTAAAAAGAAGGTAAGACAGTTTAAAATATCATGCTACTTTATCTTAGTGAATATGAAAGATCATTGCCTTGTGTATTTAAGAGAAAAATCAGATCTTCATGCATATAACTCATATCACACTTTTCCCTGGATCATGTCAGTTAGATATCATTAAAGCGTCTTCTCTTTCTGTGCATAAGCCTGTTGCTCCTGTTGTTGCTGCTATGTTCGCTGGTCTCTCTGTTCACATTGCACAGGGAGAGGTTATTCATTGTTCAGAATTATCTGGCGACAAAACCCCTCCACCCCCCACCCAGCAAATGCCTTTGGTCCAAGGCTCTGAGCTGTTCCTGCTGCCACATACCTACCTGCCTAGTGATCCTAGCCAGTGGAATATAGAAGATGTCTATGAGTTCATCTCCTCTTTGCCAGGTGAGTGCTGCTTAAGTGTTAAAGTGCTACATCTATCAACGTCTAAATATCAACTACCAGATGCAAAACTGTTATTTCATTTTCACTGTCTCAGAGTAAGCAACAAACACACAAGCCTCTGGTCAACATGAATTTGTTTTGTTATGTCACATCAGAATCAGAATCACAATCACAGGTACTTTTTATGTATTAATCTCCGGAGGGAAATTCAAAACACATGAGAAATGTGTACAAACCAGTTGTGACTTCTCAATGTTAAAATTAAAATCTAATAACAGTTGTAGGGTTGTCTGCTGAAGTTTGTTGGCCACTGTCTATCACATGTGGTCATGTGGACACTTGAATTTCCTTCAGGATCAATTATCTATCTATCTATCTATCTATCTATCCATCTATCCATCTATCCATCCATCCATCCATCCATCCATCCATCCATCCATCCATCCATCCATCTATCATAACACACCCACACAGTCCAAATGTAGTGTACAGCAAATAAATCATTCATGAGGTGTCATGGAGGTAAACACTCACATGAATATACCATTAACACATAAGTCTGACAGTATTTTGTTTTTGTTACTGTCAGAGGATTGCATATGCAAAGCCAAACCAGCAATGTTTTAGTATGTCTTTCAGTACTTGAAAGAGCTCACAGCTCCATGCCTTTGGTTCCTCCTGGAGACCTGTGATTTCTAAAGGATGTGATGACCTGGGGTCTTCCAGGGGGCTGAATATTATACAAACTTGTCTTTCTACACTGCAGGTTAATTAGTGTGTCTGGAACACCTGTGGCACCCAGTTTGATCAGTCTACAAAAGTCGTGGCTGCAGTCTAATTTCCATCTACTTCTCTCTACAGGCACACCTTCTCCTGGTCTGGTTATGTTGTTTTGGGTTGTTTTTATGTTTGGTTCTGCACCATTCAACACTGGGCACCCACATTCTTCACTTATGCACATTCTACATTACTGACTGTAATGATTGCTGGCTCCTGTAACTGCAAATACTTGGTTAACCAGTTTGGGTTTATTTTGTTTTAATTAAACTTAATAAAATGTTCTTTCTTACATATTAATTGAGGTGCGTTGTGTTGTGGTGGTCTGATTTCGTTATGGCCTTTGGAGCCAAGGTCATAACAAATTTTCAGCTCTGAGAAACACTACATTCTCCCTTAAAAAATTAAAAAATAATGTAGATAATGGTGTTTTTAATCAGCCATTTAGACAGCTACACTTGGCTGTTGTGTAAACTGACTGTTGGTGGATTGTATTTGCAGGTTGTCTAGAGGTTGCTGAGGAGTTCCGTTCTCAGGAGATTGATGGACAGGCCCTACTGCTATTGAAGGAGGACCATCTCATGGGAACCATGAACATCAAACTGGGTCCTGCACTGAAGATCTTTGCCCAGATTAACATGCTCAAAGACTCATAGCCCCCCACCCTCCATCTCTTTCTGTCACTCTCAATTTTTCTCTCTCACATGCACACTCATGCAGTGTCAGAGTTGTTTGATGTTTTTGTAAAGGCCTACTGAGTCTAAGGACATCCAGAGCTCCACTTTTTTTCTCTGCTTTTTAGCCTTTGTGACAAGCTAGACTGGAGATTTTTGGACTGTGCACATAAAGATATAGGTAGCTTTGAAAGAGACTTCATCAGTTCTGATGAAACCTCTTGGATGCCTTCTCATCCAAACTGCTTAATCAGTTCTACTATTTTCAAGTTACCATGACCTGGATAACTGAGAACCTTCATAGACATGTTAACCCCTGACTAGTAACACAGCTCATAAACGTATATCCCTCAAGGCCACTATTGTCATACCATGACCGGTACGGTTGGTTGCTCAGTTGTTGTAGTCATAAAAAGTACAAATGACTAACTGATAAACAATTATCTCTCCAGAAAAATATGTTTTTGGTCAAGGCTAATTTTTAGTTCTGTATCACAATGCGTCGATACAGGGCTATGGATGGATGTGTCATGTGGATGTAATGTGATCTAGTACAAATGTGTTGACTTCACATTTCATTAATGTTTGAATAGTTTGTGAATATATTTTGCTACACTTCAATAAAAAGGTTAAAATATTTTGTCCAGACAGTATTTGTACAGGCAATTTGTATTTTGTCTTTTATTTATCTGGTTTTATTTGATAGTTGACAAAACTGAAGTTTCTTTGATGTAACAAGGCCATTTAGACAAACTGGATTGTATCTGGAACAAACGTGCTATCCTTTCTTGTATTTTTATCCCCTGTGTTAATTAATCTTATAGGTTTAATTAGCTTTTAATTGTTTTAACATTTTATAATTTTATGGCTTAATTTGATCCACTTTGATCTGTTTGCTGGATGCTGTCCATTGTTGTCTATTTCTGTTTTATTTTTGTTCTTTGAAACACTTTGGGCTGCCTGTCTGGATTAAAGCTTCTATATAGATAAGATAAGATAAGATAAGATAAGATAAGATAAGATAAGATAAGATAAGATAAGATAAGATCAGATCAGATCAGATAAGATATTCCTTTATTCGTCCTACAGTGGGGAAATTTCACCGTTACAGCAGCCACGGGGTAGCAAGAGGAAATTAGCACTAGAAACATAATAAAGAGTAGTAAAAGAGTAGAAACAACAAAAACTAAATATTAAATTTATTTTTATATATATATATATAAAGTGAGGTAATTGCACTTTGTAGTAGTTTAACAACAGTAACACTATAATAATATTATTATGAATAATAATAATACTAATATACTAATTATACTATGATACTAATATAGTATGATAATAATAGTAGTAGTAAAAGTAATAAGTATACACGTACAATGCATATACACTATAAACAGTAAAAGTAAACATATCCAGTAATACTATATAATACAGCTATAATTATTTATATATTATTATTTATATATAATTTTTTATATAATTATTAATACATATATCCCCTATATACACACACAATAACCATACATATATGTACAAACAATACAATAAATAAAGTTCAAGTTTATAGCAGTATCGATTTACTGTCTTCTGAAAATACCTAAACACACAGCCATTAATGTCTAAATAGCTGGCAACAAAAGTGAGTACAGCCCACAGTGAACATGTCCAAATTTTACCCAGAGTGTCAATATTTTGTACACCAGAGCTGCACAGGTTGCTAATGGAATCCTCTTCAATTCTTCCATGATGACATCATGGAGCTGGTGGATGTTGGACCCCATTTGGGGGAAGCACCACCAGCTGTCTGCTACTGTCCATCACTTTACCCCCTAATGTGCTCCCCGGTGCACCTTAAATGGTTGCCTGCTGCCCAACATGTGTGTAATCATTTACTCATGTATCAATCAATCAATAAATCAATAAATCAATCAATCGAATTTTATTTGTATAGCCCATATTCACAAATTGCAATTTGCCTCATAGGGCTTTAACAAAGTGTACAGTGTGCAAGACCCTCTGACCTACACCCTTAGCAAGGGTGAGGAAAAACTGCCAAAAAAAACTTTTAACAGGGAAAAAAACGAGAGCAAGAGAGAGAGAGAGAGAGAGCGCTAAGGCACTGTGTGACTGGATCAATAAGAAATAGATATAATGATATGATGTAAATATTTTTCTTTCTTTCTTGAATAAATTAACTTTTTTCTTCATTAAGGCAGACTCAGTAGTAGAAGTAAAGTGAGGTAACCTTCATACAGAAAATGAAAAAGAGGAAAAATTCTCAAATGTTTAGAACCAAAAATTGTGTATAAAGCAGATACTGAAATGTTGCTAATTTAATTTGTCAAAATAAACATTTCTGAGACTTATCAATATTTTACCCTAAGACGTACGTATTAGGTGTCCAGAATGTAAAACATTCTGGACACCAATGGTGTTTTATCTTCCTGTTTTATGGTGGCCCAATGTTTCAGTCTGCAGTGCGATCTATTATGTAATGTATAAATGACAATAAAGGAAGCTCAATCTGATATGTATAATTTAAATGATATATAAAATTAGATGTAAAAACGTGTTTTAGAAATATACTGGGGACCACAACTTGACCCTAAAGCCTGAAGTGTGTGACTACATATGTATGTGGTCACTAAAACATTAAGACTTTAAAACATGTTGTTTCCTGCTCCCATCATAGGCCGGTGCAGGTGTTTATACTGAAACAGCCACTCAAATGAATATGTTAAAAGAGCCCTGGCCATTGGTTCTATTCCAACCATTACATTTGTTGGGTTGAATGAATGTAGTTCCAGAGGCCAAGAAATGTGAGCATACAGTGAGGATTCTAGCAAATGTTCAACAAAGATTTTAGTGGTTTTTAAGGCTAAGTGAGCATTCTCATAACTCATTGTACAAGACACTGCAATTGATTGATTTTTGCACAAAAACCTTTTCTTAAATGCTTTACAAACGTAAAATAGAATCTTGGTTTTTCATAGTCTCTTAAATATGCTTAAATATGTGATCTTTACAATTCAAAACATATTCAAAACAAGTCCCCGTCTCATAAATGTGAACATTTGCCTGATACAAAGTGTAGTGTTTTTGCAGTTTCAGGGTGCTGGTTACACAGTAACATCCAAACTGCATGTCTTTCCAGTTTGCATATTTGGTTGTTCAGGTAGCTCTAAGCTTGAGCACATTCAGTAAAATATTAATTTTGGATCAAACATTAAGTGCACAGTTTCCAATTTAACTTAAGGAGGTTTCTGTATGATGGTCTAACTAAATATAACAGTTTCATGTTAAAAGTCATCTGTGAGCTGAGCAGCTTCTCTAATACAGAAGTTCCTTTGGTTACATGTTAAGGATTATTGTCCTGTTTAATGAAGAAAGTTTTATATTGTAATTCTGATAAATCTGAAAAAGTAAATTTTAAACCCTTAAATTGCAGCACTGTGTTATTTTCATATATAATGACACACAGAACACCTGGTAGCTGTTAAATGTGCCTGTGTACATTTAGCAGTGGTTTGCCGTGCTTTGTGATGTTTATGCACTGACATTTTAATGTTCAAGCAGCATTCTTGGGGTCGCAGCTGCCATCCTCACTTTTGTTGGTGACCTGGTGAAGTCAGAGGAGTTTGGGTTAGAATAGAATGATGACATAGGAAATTGACAAATACCACCCAAACCCATCCACTCTGCTTTCCAGGAGAAAGGAAAAAGAGAATGAGGGATCTCTGGCTGTAGCACAGAAATGTTAGACAGATTAATACTGATGAGCCAAAGCATCCCATATGTTTCTTGTTAATTTAATATAATGGTTTTGTATAAAACACAATCAAAAGGCAGGATCAAAAAGGAATAGCAGAAAAGGTTCCTTTAAAGTGAGCTTATGACATACTGATCAAAGACAAAGTCTTAGCTGCAGCACAACCGGTCCAATAGTCATCACGGTTTTATTTAGGGAAATATGTAATTGTTGTTGATGTTGATTGTGATTGAAGTGATTTATTCTGTAGCTTGCAGGATAGTTTTGCTTTGTGTTGATCCACTAAATCATCTCACTTAAACTGTAAAATTTACTCAAACTTATATTTTTAAGTGTTGTACCTCATGAGAAAACAAATAGGGTGTAAAAAACCAGTTTATTTAAACCAATTTATATGGAGTTCAGTTTACAACTGTTATTCACTGTGTAAATATCAGTATGTTACAACTGATGTACTGAGGAAAAACTATACGAGAAATCATTTAAAGAGCTACCACTGCTACAGCTTTTTAGTATAAATCACAATCGCTCGATTTTGCTGGAAGTGGGTGACATAGGGGTGATCAGGTGATCCCAAGCATGCAGCAGCATTTTATGTGCAATGTTTTCCTAGCTTTCCGGGTGTGACTGCTTCCTACATCACCTACAGTGTAAAAATCAGCTCAAAGGAAATATGTTTCAGTTAGTTCATCCATCACAATGAGCATTAAAGCTGCTCTTGCTACTATCAAACAAACGTTCTGTTAACATTTATAGTTTTTCACCAGAACTGTGTTTTCACTTCAATTTCCTTCCTTATTGCACATTCAACAAATTAATATTTTTAATATATGGGTATTTACATAGTTTACATCCATATTTACAATGTGTTGCATCCAATCACACTCTACAAAGGTGGAGAACAAAACAGATCCCAAAAGTGAAGCCAAAACATCTTAATCACTCTTGAAACCTGCCATGGGATATTAAAAACAATTTTCCCAATTATAACTGCTGTCACCTAAGGTCGTTTTTATTACACTAATGTTCATTTTTCTGATAAGTTTGTCTTAGATTAGGCATTTGATGATTCAGAAAAGGATATGTTATGATTGGCAGCTGACACTGACTTGTGATTGGTTAGGTAGATATATGGGACGATGACACCACAGCTTCACTTCACAATCACCACTCCACAAACCTTGATACTAAACAACCTCAATAGCACAAAAGACAAACCCGATTGAAGTATTTTGGCTTCACTGTTTAGAGGGAGGAAATATGATGTCATTCATCTTTATGTACAGTCATTGCTTGCCTCACCAAACATAGCGTTGTTTGTAGTAACTACTTAAGGAACAACAATAATGCAATTTTGCAAAAAATAAAAGTAGACATGGTGTCTCCTGAAATGCATTACTCTGTCCCTGAAAACTGACTTTTACAATGTGAAAAACGTCCTTATATTCCATGTGATTTATTTAAAAATCGAAAGACTGGTACACTGAACTCTAAAGAATGCTAAGGCAGAACAATGTGAATGCTTCCCAAGTGTCATAAACCTCAGCAAACAACAAGAATAATTTGTAATAATAAACTTCTAATGAGAAAAAAAAGACTCTTGTGCTTGTTTTTCATTCAGTGTGATCAAGAAATGTTTTACATGTGAAATGTAGTGGAACAGATGCTGTGCTAAAAAGATACCATAGATAAGACAGTTAAATGTAACTTCAAGTTCTCCAGTTTTGATTGAAGCCTTTGCTACTGGTGCTTTCAACTAAGATCACATTTTTCATTTTACACCTCTGTTAGGAGTGATAGGTACTACGAGGTGCCGTCCCCTTCTCAATAGCCGCAGCATGAGAACCAACACTCCATAAACATATCACAACATAAAGCTCGCTCACCAAGAGGGAAAAGGATAAAAACCAAGGAAACCAAGAGAGAGGAATTGTTACCAACACACAAAAAAGAATTTCAATAGTAGATAAGTTTGCAGATTTTTTTTCCATTTACTACTGTTCATACCTTGCTCCTGAAGAGGGGCTTGGCGCCAGGGCCACAGTACTCATTGTATATAAGCTTGAAGAGGAAAAGGTGGAAGAGTGTTATAAGTGAGGCCACGCTGAACCAGAAGAGGAAGGGCAGGCCTGGATACCTGATGGCCATGTGCTCCTCATGGGCCAGGATGGCTTTAAGGTGCAGGGTGTGGCGTAAGTCCTGCAGGTGGCGCAGATCTGTGGAGATATATAGAAGTGGTGTGATGGGCTGAGTTACCATCACAGGGAAGGTGTGACCTTTGACCTCTGATGTCAGCTCAACAGGCTCATTGAGGCAGCCAGCCTCACATGCATACAGCTTTATCGGCTTCTCCTGCAGCTTCACTGAAACATGAAGAAAAGGCTTTCCCTCCGCATTAATGAGCACTGCCAGATTGATGAGGTCTCGGTTATAGTGGATCCCTCTCAGGGCGTAGCTGTTGTGCAGCACGTCTGGATCAGCCTGAAACTGAAGGTGGTTTTCTGTGAACTGAAGGCCACCGAAGCTGAGCACCATAGCCTGCATGACTCCATGGGCCCCCGCAGCTACAAGCACTTTGCAGCCTCTCTTCTGCAGAGTCAGGGTCCACAGTGTGACAAGCTGCAGGATCTGGGCAGCACTGCTCACCTGCTCAGGCCACAGGTTCTCTGCGTGCATTGTGGCATGGCCACTGAAGCAGTGGTCTGCATAGTTAAGGCTGGACTCCAAGTGAGCGCGCTCCTCACTGTCCAGCCTATGGTCCAGCAGGGGAGCCATGGATGAGGAGAGGATGTAGTAGAGGGTGGTATTCACTGTATGGCTTGATGGTGTATGAGAGTCAATAATTTTCCTCATTTCAACACCTGAATGACCCAAGAAGCAGAACAGAAACAGAAATCCATTAGTGTGAATGTCAAAGTTTATATTTGCTGCAGTAGTTTGTATCGTTTCCCTTCATAGACATTAACTGTGGACTAATGAATACCCTCTTTACATTAAATGTCTTCTGAGATTTGTTCACGTACGTAAATGCTTCAGCAGCATGATCAGGTGAATCAAGAGGATCGATGCAAGGTAGATCTAAATTGTAAATACTAAAAGTAAACTTTACCCAGACAGCCAGCACTACAACAACAAATATTAACTGTTCATTGTGTGATATCAAAAGTGATTCTATGCTGCTGTTTTCAGTTGGTACAATCATTTAAATAAAATAAATAAATGTACCAAAAGCACTGGAACAAGAATACGCAGTTCATCCCTGGAATGAAATACCTGTGTGAAATTCAAAAGTGATCCTAGTATCATACATTTTCACAAATGACTTCCTAAACAGAATGCTTTATATCCAGCAATTTTACCACAGTATCAACACAGTGAAGCTGAAACCATAGCAAAAACTGGACAGAAAACTCCAAAGGATGTTATTACACATCGACAGCAACATTACAAATCCTGAACTCCTCCACTTCAAATAAAAAATCTTCATTACAAGACAAGCTATATTATACGTTTATTATATACAGGGGGTCCTCGAGTTACGACGGAGATCCGTTCCTGAGAATGTGTTGTAACCGAATTTCGACGTAAGTCGGCACATACGTTCATAGGTAAGGTAGTTACAAAGTTGTGCCACTAGATGTCGCTATAACATCACCCTACAATAAGAGTTTACTGTGGTGAATTGCCTTTTGTCACAGTAGGGGTTGATATCGCGAGTGTAATGAGTATTTCCTTTAGATTTCTGATATCAACCGTGTAGACCCTGTGTTGTGAATAAACCTATGGTATTGCCACGATCCCGAACCCATCTGTGTCCGTGTGCATCTCCTGACCGGCTGCCGCTGCACCCCCCGCCAGCCGTCCATTTCACATAAGTAAACACAACGCAGAGTAGCCTAGCTGTGGAGGTGTTGGTGAGCCGGATATTTACGGGGCAAACTGCTTAAGCCGAAACAAGGAAGTTCACGGGAGATGTGTCGTAACCACGAAAACGACGTAACTCGCGACCGTCGTAACTCGAGAACCCCCTGTATTATACATTTAATGCTCCAATCTCTGCAAGAAATAGTCATCAATAGTATACAAATAGCAGATTGTTTGCCATATAAATGTGTAAAAACTGCTGACTGCGTAAACAAAATTCCCTTCAGAGATGATAAAATATCCTTAATTCTTGGAGAAACTGAAACTGGGTGTCTGTCTGTAGACTATGTGATGCTGTTTATTTTATTCTTGTAAACTTAAACATTACTATTGTGCAATTGTGATTTAATTATGAAATGCATATTTTACCATTATGTTTATTGTAGAACATTTGTGCTGTTTTGTCTGATGATGAACAAACTGTTACATGACAGATAAAAAGGTGATGCAATGTCAATATCTATAGAGATAGGAAAAGAAGTTTATGTATAAAGAGCTCAATCTTGCTGTAATTTTGTGCTCTACTGTGTAAGGTGTGTTAGTTGTCTGCAATTTTTCTCTTAACCCTTAAAGTGCTAAATAAATTTTTTAAAAAACACTTGTTGTTGCTGCTACCACCTCAGCTCACCTGAAATAAAGAGGTCCATCCAAGCCTGCTGGTGATCTACAACCAGCTCATCCACACTGGCACTCAGTAGCTCACCAAATTCCTTCTTGGCTCCTTCTCTGAGAACACTGAAGGTCTCCTCCAGCTTGGATGACTTGGTGGGCTCAGAGGTCCACACCACTGACAGGATGTTTTCTGTGTACTCTGACTTAGCAGAGACCTGAATCCTACTGTTAAGCTTCCTGGTGACCACCACTACTAATACCATGTGACTATTCTCCACAGGCACTCTGCCGGAGGACAGCAATATTTCCCTGTCCTCCACCTTCTCTACAGAGGTGGAGAATTTGCTGCCAAAGGAGGGATTGTCGGAGGAAACATCCAGAAATGCAGTCCCGTCTGATGGGTTGTTGATGTGAATTCGTTGTAGGTAAACATTTGGTCTGCTCCTGTGCGCCATTAATTCCTCTCTAATGGTGACACAGTCCCGAGTTGACTGCAGAAAGGCAGTCGAGGCACAGCGGACAGACAGCACGGCTCCTTTACGGAACCAGAGCATGCTTGCCTGAGCTTCGGCTTGCTTCCCTTCAAGATGGACAACAACTCTTGGTGAATAATCAGTCTGGTGGACAGGTCCCGAGCCAGGTTGCGAGGACGACGCTACCCACAGTTTATTGGAGCCAATGTCAAGCAGAATATGTCCATTACCTGATACAAAAGGTGTATCTGCCTGTTCCTGCGGAGTGTTGTATATTCCCTCTCCCCGGTCTACGAGGGACTTCCACCTATGAATTTCAACCAGTAGGCACTCTCCAGCCACGCCACCAGGCACGGCCGAGCCACTGAAGACCCTCCACCTACGCCCAGCTCCCAGGTACCAATAAAAGATCAGGAAGAGCAGCAGTCCTATGAGGACTCTTCTTGCCCAGCTGCTTGATAGCAACCCTGGCAGCCCCTTCAGTCTTTGTTGAAGCCACATCGTGTTTTTAATGGAGATCCAGCTATGAATCCAAATCTAAACAAAACACCCAAAGTGCTTATAATGAAAACCCGTAGATGTTACATTGAATTCGGCTCTCATTTAGAACACGTGCCTGGACCTGTGACCAAAGCTGACAAACAGGCTTCGCTAGCTTCCGGATAAGAAAGCTTAGCTAGAGGACTCGGGCCGTTCACGAAAGCTGTGGAAAATGTGTTGATACCACTCGCATCGTGGCTGTTGTCCTCTTATCTTTAGCCGAGTGTGTGTGTGGCGGTCATCAAAGCGTTATGTCTCAGGTCGTCCCATAGAGATGTAAGAAATCACCTGTATTTCCAGATAAGTGCAGCGAACACTCGTGTCAACTTCTCAACTGTCGTGTTGGGCTGGTCGGTTCCTGAATCACCCGGGTTAATGATTCGTACTGAATCAGGAATCACGAGTCCGAGGTCTCAGTTAACCCGAATCCTATGAGTCCCTTGGTTGGCTGCGACTAAGCACACGAGGGGAGTTGGCAGACTCAGCTGATTCGTTTGAATCGTTCACTGACTCGAGTTAGCCGACTCACCGGAAACTCTGCGGACTCAGCGGAAACACTGCGGACTCACCGGAAGTACTACAGGTGATTTACTAACGTCACACCAGTCAGTCAGTTATGATTATGATTATGGCTATGATTATGATTATGTAGTAGTAGCAAAACAAGAGCACGATAAACTATAGTTATATTATTATTGATGTGCAAAGCACCTCAAGGCACACACTACTGATCCCATCACTCCTGTGTGATGTCATCACCCCTGTGTGATGTCATCAGTGACATTACGCACTTACTTTATATGGTACAAGGGTGTGTGTGAGTGTGCGTGTGTGTTTGAGTAGTTTGAGTATGTGTGTCTGTGTAAGGTAAATATGTGTAGTCAAAATCTTCATTGTACTGTTGCTGTATGTTTTATTGATGAGTTGTTAAGAAAATGACAATAAACATATTGTGGGAAAAAAGAAAAAAATGAAATGGGCCTTATGCTACTGCCGGATTATAAATGCATCCAGAAATTATTTCTTATGTTAAAATCCAGATCCAGATCATACAGAAGACGATTAGGGCCACTGTTTAAAAAAAGTGAGTTCTGACCTTTTTCTCAAAATTATAACATTTTTCTCAGAATTTTGACTTTGAAGTCAGAATTTTGACTTTTTTCTAAGAAGTCTGACTTTTTCTCACTGTTTTTTTGAACAGTGGCCCTAATCCTCTTCAGTCAGATCACTTTCGAAAATGACCAGAAATCATTTTTTCTTCATCTTGTTGTGTTTTTCTTCCTCTACCTCTTTCTTCTTCTTTTCCCTTTTTATTGTTGTATTTATTATTATTGTGTTTGTTGTTATTTTTATTATTTTTATCTAATGGCAGTTGTCATCCAACTGTTGATACATTACCGCCACCTGCCTGCTCTGGAGCGTGGATCCGCAAGTAGACTTAGAATTAGACAAGTTAGACATCTGAGGCTTGAGACTGGCCTGAGGGTCAAGGTTATAAAAATGGTCAAATAAAATATGGTAAATAATATAATGAAAGAAATATGTTGAATGCTGAAAGAAGCCCATTAAAGCAACACAATGCAAACGTATTGGTAACTAATGTATTTGTTAATACATTGTTTGCATCAGTATTCACACTAATAAGATAAATAGAAATAAAATGGAAGAGAATAAAGAATAAAAAAATAAAAATCAAATAAAGGATAAATAAAATCCTTTATTCTCTTCCATTTTATTTCTATTTATGTTAACATACACTAAATCCCTGTGTCTGCGTGGATACTCTTTGGGTACTCTTTTGGGGGGTGGTGGCGAAGCGGTCATAGAATCGGGCTTGGGACCAAGAGGCTTTGGACCCGGAGGTCACCGGTTCGAATCCCAGCCCTGCCGAAAGACTGGATGATGGGCCATCATCCCAGACCTCAGCTACCATCAAGCTTGGGAACGTGAGGTTGCCGGTCTATACCGGCCTATACGCCGGATTGGCCGGAAAAATGGGAGAGGCGCCGCCATCTGCCGTCCACCACCTTGGGCCCTTGAGCAAGGCCCTTAACCCCCAAATTCGCTCCCTGGGCGCATCCTTCGGGGCAGCCCTAAAAAATGCATGTGAGATGTCTGTGGATGGTCTGTGATCTAATTTCCCAAATTGGGATTAATAAAGTATGTTCTTCTTCTTCTACTCTAGCTTCCTATGCATTACGGGGTTTAGGTTGATTGGCGACTCTAAATTGTCCATATGTGTGAATGTGAGTGTGAATGGTAGTTTGTCTATATATATATATATACTATATGTTGGCCCTCTCACCCAATATCAGCTGGGATTGGCTCCTTGTGACCCTGAGAAGGATACGCGGTAGAAAATGACTGACTGACATACTATAAAATGACAGGAAAACTGCATTCCAGCTGTAGCTATCACAGTTAAATGCTGTAGAAAGAATAGAATACAGGAGAGAATTTAATGTCTGAAGCAGAAGAGGAACATGTTCATCCACTCGTCACTATGTAAGATGGACGTTAATAGCCTTCAAAGTGTATAGTGATCAGATGTCATAAGACAACACATTTCAAATTTACATAGCCTGCGACTAGGAGGAGTGGTGGCGTAGGTGGCTGGAGTGTTGAGCTTAAGCCCAAAAGGGCTGGGGTTCAAAACCTGCTCAGCACCACTGTGGGCCCTTGAGTAAGGCCCCAAGCCCCATTTAAAAGCAGAGACGAAATTTCATTGTATAGTGTACTGTGACAATGACAAATAAAGCCTTCTTCCTCTAAAAATTTTAGGAGCTATTTACTAGCAACTGTTGCTGCCAGGTAATGTAATTTGAACAGAATACAAAACAATATTGTAAATTGGATGACAATTAATAGTTGTTTTACTGCAAAGAAACCAAAAAACAATAAATTGGTGTAATTCATACACAGCACTGTAAGAAATATCCTGTAATATACTGTAATTCTTTTTCCAGCATTTAGCAGCAATTTCACAATACTTTATTAGCAACGTTTTTGCCAGATATTAACTGTACATTCTGCAGTCAGTTCTTTACATTGTGGGATTGGCTCCAGCTCTGCCCCTCAACCCTTAAGATGTAGAAACTAGGTGAATGAAAGAACAATTGCTAAAACGTGTACACTCCAGATAGATAACTTTTCTGTAACAATTGCTAAAAGTGAGGATGATAAATGAGAATTAGTATGACAGACCCCTCCCCCTCATACATCGGGGAACCGGGGCGGGCTGGGGCTACGTGCAAATACTCATGTACGCAGGACAACTAGGTCATCTTTCTCAAACAGCAGTTTTCGCCGTCGATATCTGAAGGAGGCGTAGGCGAAGTGGTTGCATGCCACGCAGCGTTTCACAAAGACAACAAATCTGTGAACTACAAAGGGATCACTGTTTTACTGTAACATGCTCAGGAGAGCAGTATGAGAGGTTGGGGGAGGGAGAGGGACAGACACACAGAGGGGGGTCCTGGCCAACTTTATTTCTTCGGAGTTCGCCAGCGCACACAGGATCAGCTGAAATAGAATAGTTCGCTCAGCACTGGGACTCGTGACAAGGTTTTCTTCCTTTCATTTAACTTGGCAGTAATGGCACTTTTGTTCGTTTTGTTACCGGGGATTCTTTTCTGTGCGAGCCTCCCTTTGACAAACTGTGAGGAGCAGAGAATTCCTGAAGGTAAGCCCTGTCTGCATGAACCATGTACTCGGCAGCCACTGCTCCCTTTAAAGGAAGCATGTTTCGGTTTTAGACAGTTTCGAGAGTGACTCCGGGGCTCCTGTGGTGCTCGGTGAGGTGGAAAAGACTGCGTGACGCAGATATGACCATTCCCAACAAATGTCAGACAGAACATACTAGTAGAGTTAAAAGCAAATAAGTAACTTAGGTAGTTTTCGTTGTTGTATTTCCTCTGTATCTTATGTTAGCTCAGAAAACAGAGGTCTCTGAGGAAAAGCTGGGATTTTGTTGATCTCTAACATGTCGAGAGAGTTACTAACGTCTGTAAAACTGTTTTGTTTAAAAGAGTGTGACATTATGTCCGACATTTATGTGATGTACATGGGTAAGTGCTGTGGAGGTCCTCCTTGCCGCTGACGTGGACAGTGCTGCTATCAGCGCAGGCAGCACCAAGATTAATGCCAACTTTAGCTCAGGCTAGGCTAGCTATATTCATATTAACGTGTGCAATCTTGTAAATCACAACTAGGTATCTTCAAGGAGGTTGAATCGAACGCAACTGGATTTTTGGTTTGGCAAAAACCAAAAATCCAGTTGCGTTCGATTCAACCTCCTTGAAGATTACTATGACCTGGATGAATGAGAATATTCACAGACACAACTAGGTAACAAATAGAAAGTATAAATTAAATGAAGTGAATAAATTAAATAACACTTTATTTCTGTGCTCACTCTTCCCCAGAAAAAAATGTTCCTGGGGGTAAATATATTTGGAGGGGTTTCTATTAGTAGGTTCATGGGATAGGTTAGTTTAGAGCAAGATTCTGTCAATGCCCAAATATCAACTTGTGGTTTATCGGGGATGAAAAATTAGCTTTAACCCAACTAGTTGCTTGTTAAGAGGGGGGGGGGGGTAACAGATAGGCGGGGCCAAGAAGTCACCGGTTTGAACCCCATACTGACCAATTTGGGTGAAGCGCCACCATCTGTCCCTACTGTCCAACACCATTAAAGTACAAACCCTATCAGCACCACATCAGAATCAAGGTTTCCTCTGAATGGAAATGGGATCTATGTCAGATGGGCAAATGAGTTTTCATCCAAATGACTAAGTTGTTGTTTCATAATATTTTTTCCTACGTATAATAAACTGTTACAGCTCATTACAACAATGTATGAAAGGAAATGTTATTTATTACCAAGGCCAACATTTACAGTAACACGGATATTTATTTTTATTTTTGAGTGATTGTCTTGGCTGTTTTACAGTTATAAGAAGGTAATGAGTGATGGAACAAATGTTTACTGACTGTAGTCAGTTAACAATCACAGTAACTTCTTGTTCTGTCATTTTACAAAGTATAATAGTATATCGCATTGCATTGTGGGCCCATTAATAATAATTACAGTAATTGATAGCTTTTTCCATGTTAACATATTATAAAATTACAGGAAAACTGCATTCCAGCTGTTTCTGTCACAGTTAAAAGATGTAGACATTGGATTACGTTGGAAAAGGTGGTTTGAAAGAATGCAGTTCAGGAAAGAACAGTGAATGTTACAATATGACCAGATGTTGTTAGACAACACATTTCAAATTTCCATAGCCTATGACTAGGGGGAGTGGTGGCATAGGTGTCTAGAGCGTTGAGCTTGAGCCCATGAGGGCTCGGATGCAAGGAGTAAAGTCCTTAAACCCTGATTAGTCCCCACTTAAACGCTCAGATTTCAAATTTCAGTGTACTGTGTACACTTATACAGCGTACTGTATAATTGTACTATGACAACAACAAATAAAGCTTTCTTCTTTAAAAATTTTAACAACTATTTATTAGCAACTATTGTTGCCAGGTAATGTAATTTGAACAGAATACAAGACAATATTGTAAACAATTAATTGTTTTTCTGCAATGACACCCAACAAAAACAATAAATTGCTGCAATTCATACACAGCAAAAACCTGCAAGAAGTAGCCTGTAGTATATTGTAATGGTTTACAGTATTTAGCAGCAATTTAACAATACCTTATTGGCAACGTTTGTGTTTTCCAGATAAACTTCTTGTTGTGACAGTTGCAACCAAAGAGACAGATGGCTTCAGGCGTTTCTTGAAGTCAGCTAAACATTTCAACTACACAGTCAAGGTAGGAACATCTACAACAGGTTCATTTCCATCAGTTTCTTTTTAAATTAATTGTTAATTTGTTGATTGGCACCTCTACATTACATCTGTTGTATTTCTCTCCATCTCTCTCCATCCTTGGAGATGTATCACTCACTTGTGACTCCTGAGGTTTAATGGCAAGTGGCAAACAACCTCTAGGTGCACCACTGTCAAAGCACACCACATTACACCACACCACACCACATCACTACACATTTCTAATTATTACGATCAGCAAGGGGGTGTTATGGACCCATTCTTCACAGAGTTCCCGAAGGGGAAAAGCATCTCTTTTTCCCAGTTAAAGGATTTTTTCCCTCAACTTTGTTGAGGTTTAAGAGCAGTGGATGTCACACCTTGTACAGATTGTTAAGACCTCTCAGGCAAATCGTGGTCTGTGAATATGGGCTCTACAAATAAAGTTTGATGTAGATTTAGTGCCTGAAAAGAAAAGGATGATTTAGAAATAAATACAATATGCATTTTGTATGCATTAAGGTTCTTGGTCGGGGTCAGAAATGGAGAGGAGGCAATTACACGTCAGCTCCAGGGGGAGGCCAGAAGGTGCAGCTCCTTAAAGCGGCTCTGGGGAACATGAAGGATGAGGACAAAATTATCCTTTTTATTGACAGGTAGTGTTCATTGCTGGGAGTACTTCAGCTGATGCTTCCATTGTCCGTTTTCAGTATTGTCAGCTTTAATGTTGTGTGGTTGTGTCCATGCATGTGCAGGGTTGAGTTATTCAACATTACAGTGCAACCACATATATGTCTGAAAGAACACTGTGTGTGAATGTGCAATTATCTCCTTCAGAAGTTGCAGTTTCAGTGGCTTTTTCTATCTGCCTCTAGTATACCTATGGGCGCTTTTCCACTAGGGTCACCTCAGCACGGTACGATATCACTCGGCTGTGGTCCCAAGCGTGCTGAGTCGAGCCAAAAACTGACGTCAGCAGGCTGCTTTGCAGGATTGGTCCGGTGGTTTCCGGGTAGGGCTGCACAATTTATTGTTTGAGAATCGAAATTGTGATTTTAACGTGCGATTTTCAAATCGTGGGGACGTGCAATTTTATTAAAGGAAAATTATTACCATACACGTCATGCTACAGCTTTTGTTCTGCTTGGAATAAAAGGGAATTTAACACTGCTCTGTTAAACAGCTACCAGTGGCTGTGAATATCTGCCCAACATCATTTATTTTACTCTAATCATTATTTATTTAACACCATTAGACGGGGTTTTTTGTTGTTGATGTGTGACATGTTGATGTGTATACAGCCCGGCCCCCTTCCCCCGCTCCCTCAGTAATCTTTCAGGAAGTGGGGGAAGACTCCACCCACAACTCCACCCATGTAGCAACACTTCTTCAGTGTAATGGAAAACCAACCGTATAGTGTAAAGCTGTACTGTGCTGAGGTGACCCTAGTGGAAAAGTGTCTTTGAGTGTCTTTGAGTTGGTTTTACCAAGTCTCTGCCTCTTCAGTGAATAGTCTTATGTTTTGTAACATATGCTTTCACACTGAGATCCATTGCCTTCTTATTAAATATGTAAGTTACATTTATCTGCTGAAGGAATTCCTAATGTGCCATTCACCTTGTTATGTTTTTTGTCAATACATTCTTGCCGCTAAGCACCTTTCCACAGTACACATTTACTTTACATTTTCAAGGATTCAAGGAGACTTTTTAATTATTCACAACCACTACTCGAGCATGAAGTGGAATGAAATTTTGCACTTAAGTCCCAGTTGTTTACCCAACAGCATATCAAATACATAAAAAAAAAACTAAACATAAAACTAACGAACAAAACTAAACATAAACATAAAAACAACACTAAGTAAAACTATAGAAATCAATAAAAAATTAAAGCTGCAAGCAGCGATGACCGGGCCCGAGCACGTGCGCATGTCGCTGTTCCAGCTCAGGCCCTAAATATTAAAAAGGGACCCATTTGCAAGATAGTCATAGCTTCATGATTGTGTTTTTGTTCTTTCAGTGAACATATACAAGTAATCGATATTGTGCTCAGTCATCAGTGAGGAGCTTTATTCAAACAGTTATGTTAATGCCAGTAAAGACATCCACTAGGAACTTAAATCTAAAAGTACAGAATTCTTTCTTATAAAGCCAGTCGTTTGGTTATCTATAAAAATACCACTGGCTTTACACTCACACATTGCAATAAACTTCTATTTTCACTCACAATACAGCTATGATGTAGTTTTTGCCTCGGGCCCCAGAGAGCTGCTTAAGAAGTTTCAGGAGGCCAGACACAAGGTGGTGTTCTCCTCTGAGAAGCTGGTCTGGCCTGACAGGCACTTGGAGGACAAACACCCCCATTTCAGAGAAGGCAACAGGTTCCTGGGCTCAGGAGGTAGGTCCATTAGTTCTGTCTGTTACATGGGCCATGTTGTTTTTACATTGTCATGAGATTACAATGTTTTGGCAATTTCTTTCTCCTTCTTGCTTTAGCTTGTCTGCTTTGTTGTTTCATTTTTTTGTCCTCAGGTTTCACTGGCTACCTCTCCAGCATCAAAGAGCTTGTTTCTAACTGGACAGGTGCAGACAATGAGAGTGACCAGCTGTTCTTCACCAAGATATACATAGACTCAGCAAAAAAAGTAAGATTTGTAGCAATGCTATATTCTATCTGTATAATTTTTCAAAAATAACAATCATCATTCACATGCTAGGCAGGCAGACATTTATTTATTTTTTTTATTCTGTGATAAATATTGAAAATACATTTCATCATGCATTTTGAAGGGAATACTGTTTATTAACAGTGCTAAAATTTAATCATCCATACTTTTGTACTTTCAACACAGATATTTCACATTAAAAACCTTGCAGTAACTTAGCATAAACTCTTTTTTTCTGGATTTTATTATTTATTTTATAAATATTTGCAGAAAGTACTAATTTGTTTGTAATAATAGTGTAAGAATAAGCTGAAAAAAGAGCAGACTTGAATAACTGTTGGATGAAAGCAGTTTTAGATTTAAAAAATAGGGTAACATGATTCTGTTGCAGTGATGGAATTAAAGCCGTATAAATACATTGTAGTAAACATAACATGAGGGCTTAAATTAAGTAATTTCAATCCCTGTTATGGCTGTTATTAGTGGGACTAATGAGTCAAGGAATCAAGGCACACTATTTGTATTCCTCATATTTATTCTTTGCTTTGGGCACTCAACCCAAAACTTTTATGAAAACATGAGGCATTATCAGGAATGGCATGCTATGGCTATTAGCAATGATTCAAAAAAGCTTTTTGCAAAACATGTGAAGCCGAGTGCTGAGAGACCAAAATGGCCCTTGCCCTTGAATTTAAGGCAATGAGGGTTCACAATCGTGTAAGATAGAAACGTGATTAAAATTGGATAACAGACACAAATTCTGGGCTGACATTGAAATATCATTTGCTTTTTGATCTTTTCAGAGTTTATACATGGGTTTATATTGCATACACCTCAGAACATTTTCAGTCATACTTCGCAACATTGGTATGGGGATATAACAGGAGCAAAAACGCCTAATTTTACTTTTTAAAATATTTTTTATGAGAATTTTTCTAGTTTGAGACAGTGTGTTTCCATGCTTTAGAAATCCATAAATATCACTCTGGACAGCAAATGCAGAATATTCCAGAACCTGCATGGAGCCCTCGGTAAGTTCCTCTATTTCGTTCATGTACATTACTCACAAAAAGTTCATATTCAACTTTCAGGTGAAATATATGGAAAATGTAAAGTCAATCAAACAAATTTTATTTTTATACATAACCTCAAGTGGGTACCAATGTGTTGAACAAAATTAATTTTATTCCACACTGTTGGTGAGTGTGGGCCGAACACACAACAGGCCTCGCATGGGGCACCAACGATGTTGGGCACAAGGAGGGTCAATTTGGTTATTAGATTAGTAATTAGATATTATTAGATAAGTAATTAATGATCATCAGAGATAATCATTAATACAGAGGGTCCTTGAGTTACGACGGTCGCGAATTACGTTGTTTTCGTGGTTACGACACATCTCCCATGAACTTCCTTGTTTCAGCTTAAGCGGTTTGCCCCGTAAATACGTACAGACTTCGCACGGGAACTAGTTGGAGAGCGCTCTCTCTGTCTCTCAGCGCGCCTGCCGGCTCTCCAACAACTCCACAGCACAGCTACGCTACTCTGCCTTGTGTTTACTTTTGTGAAATGGCTGGCTGGCGGCAGGGGGCAGCGGCAGCCGGTAAGGAGATGCACACGGACACAGATGGGTTCGGGATCGTGGCAATACCGTAGGTTTATTCACAACACAGGGTCTACATGGTTGATATCAGAAATCTAAAGGAAATGCTCATTACACTCGTGATCTCAACCCCTACGGTGTGTCAAGAGGGACAAAAAAGGCAATTCACCATAATAAACTCTTATTTTAGTGTGGTGTTATAGCGACATCTGGTGGCACAATGTATGCACAATGGCACAATGAATGTATTTTCCGACTTACGTCGAAATTCGGTTACGACACGTTCTCAGGAACGGATCTCCTTCGTAACTCGAGGACCCCCTGTATTTAGAAATGTTTACTATAAATAGTAACCTCGGGGCACCACCCTGTCACCAGGGACCAATAACCAATTTGAATTTAACATTACAGTCTCAAAATTTAAAATGGAAGGTGTGAAATCAAGCACTGACTGTGGTAATCCGGCAAGTATTCCAAGTAAACACACAACAATCACAAACAGCGACTGAGTGAACTATAGTAGAATTTATTAACACACAGTAATGATTACCTTGAGGTAATAATACTCTGTATTAATCAACCATCACAGTTCAAAACTATAACTAGACAAACATAGACTACTGACTACTAACAGACAGACCTATAGGTAACAACAGTGGCTATATACACGTGTGTGTGTATGTGTGTGGGTGCGTGAGAGGGAGAGAGAGAGGAAAGAGAAGATAGGATAGAATACAACTGTAAAACAGTGCAAGTCAAAATGCAGGCGATGTAAAAAGTTAGTTATACATCACAAGTAAAAGAATGATACTCAAGACTATTCTAGTCTCTGCCCAGACATAAGCCTCTTACATCACGTTGCTCCACTCTGTTGGAGTGGAGCATAGAAGATTCGCTCTGGCTGTCCAAGACGTCCGTGGCTGGGTGTCCGGCGGTCGTTTATGAAAGCACGCTCTCTGGGCGGCGGCATTGTGATAGTTTCCTTGGGGCAGCAGGAAAGATCACAGATGAGGAACGAGTGCCTGGTTCGGCTCGCTTGTCCTTGGTTATCGATCAGCTGGTTGTGCAGCGATCGGTGTCCGGAAAAGGGGAAACAACAGTCTGTTCACTTGTCTGGCGAGTTGAAGACTGTGGCCTGGTCTTAGGGAGATGATGAAAGGTTGAAGGTTTTGTTGTTTGCTTTCTTTTTGGCTCCATGTCTGAGAAAGCCTGGCATAGCTCTCTACTACAACAGGCACCAAGGGATGAGCGATTAAAAGAAGAAGAAAAATTAAAGAAGAAAATTAAAAGAAGTCATAGTTGTGCTCCCTTTGGTAGCCAAGTCTGGAAAGAGCCTGGACATATGGTTTGAGAAGCCAACAGTAGCCTATATTCACAAATTGCAATTTGCCTCATAGGGCTTTAACAAAGAGTACATGGTGTGACATCTTCTGACCTACACCCTCAGCAAGGGTGAGGAAAAACTGCCAAAAAAACGCAGAAACCTCCAGGAGAGACTCGTGTGAGGGATCCCACTCCCAGGGATGGACAAGTGCAATGGATGCCGCGTGTACACAACACATCAACAAAATGACTTACAGAGTGAGAAAAAGAGAGAGCTAAGGCACTGTACGACTGTTTGTTGGCGTAACTATACAAGTATATAATATAATATAATATAATATAATATAATATAATATAATATAATATAATATAATATAATATAATATAATGGTGCATTGAGTGCTGTGCAGAATCTGGGTCCTGCAGCTCTGGAGCATGTTCAGCTGCCACCACAGTCGATGGTCCATGGAAGTGGCTGCACCTGGTTCTGGAACAGTGGAGCACAAAGACTCCAGAGAAGAAGTTGAATTAGTAAGGTGCATTAATAAGACATAGATATAATGATATGATGTAGATGGAAATGGGGAAAGCAGACTGAGAAAGAGCAGGATAAGGTCTAAATGTCTTTAACAAAGAGTACAGGGTGTGACATCCTCTGACCTACACCCTCAACAAGGGCGAGGGAAAACTGCCAAAAAAAAACCTTTTAACAGAGGGAAAAAAACGCAGAAACATCCAGGAGACACTCATGTGAGGGATCCCACTCCCAGGGATGGACAAAAGTGCAATGGATGCCACGTGTACACAACACATTAACAACATGACTTATAATTATTAATTATACAAATAGAATAATATAATATAATAGTGGTAGTGGTGCGTTGAGTGCGGTGCTGAATCCGGGTCCTGCAGCTCCAGTGCATGTTCTACGATCAGCTGCCACCACAGTCGATGGTCCATAGAAGTGGCTGCACCTGGTACTGGAACAGTGGAGCACAAAGACTCCGGAGAAGAGGGTGAATTAGTAAAGTCAATCAATCAGTCAATCAAATTTTATTTGTATAGCCCATATTCACAAATTGCAATTTGCCTCATAGGGCTTTAACAAGGAGTACAGGGTATGACATCCTCTGACCCTGTTTTTCCTCACCCTCAACAAGGGCGAGGAAAAACTGCCAAAAAAAAAACCCTTTTAACAGAAGAAACCTCCAGGAGACACTCATGTGAGGGATCCCACTCCCAGGGATGGACAGAAGTGCAATGGATGCCACGTGTACACAACACATTAACAACATGACTTATAATTATTAATTATACAAATAGAATAATATAATATAATAGTGGTAGTGGTGCGTTGAGTGCGGTAATATAATATAATATAATATAATATAATATAATAGTGGTAGTGGTGCGTTGAGTGCAGTGCTGAATCCAGGTCCTGCAGCTCCAGAGCATGTTCTACAATCAGCTGCCACCACAGTCGATGGTCCATAGAAGTGAGGTAGACCAAGTCAGGTAACTTTGTTATATTTTCACCACAACTAAACGGCATAGCCAGTATTTGATCAAAGTTGACCTCGGAACTTGATCTAAAGCAGGGATGTCAAAGTCAAACACACCGAGGGCCAAAAAAACAAATTTTGCTATAAGCCGAGGGCCGGACTGGTTCAATGTTTATTAAAACATATTGAAATGATTGCACATAGCCTATTGAACCAAGACCTAACACAGTGTATATTATTTAATGATTAAATGAATAAGGCAATATTTTGTTATGGCTCTGACAGTAACTTCAAGGAAAAACATTTCCAACAGCCAAACA
>JAFBJQ010001063.1:123764-150805 GCA_016785345.1 Trinectes maculatus
TGACTGCTGATGAATAGTGAAGCCGCTTGTGCGCGCTGCAGTGACTTCGCGGGCTACCGTTGCATTGTGGGAAATGTAGTGTTGGTGCGTGCAACACACCAGCGGGTGGCTCTGACCTGCGGGCCGGTTCTAATAGTAATTAAATATCATCCAGGGGGCCATAGATAATCAATTTGCGGGCCGGATCTGGCCCGCGGGCCTTGACTTTGACATATGTGATCTAAAGGCTTGAATGATCAATGTTATATGTAGTATGGATCTCTAAGGATTAGTTACAAACAGCAGGACATCATCCTCCTGTAATCCAATCAAGGTAGATCTTATTTTGAAGCCACAGTCTTAGAAATTTTCCCCCATGTGACTTCAAGCTCAGAGGTATGTGTGTGTGTTTCTAGATGAGGTGGTCCTAAAGTTTGAGGATGGTCGAGTACGAGCCAGAAACGTGCTGTATGATACCCTGCCTGTCATCATCCATGGGAATGGACCAACCAAGGTACTGTCCTATCAAAGTGTACTGTCCAACCACATTACACCATAAGCTTACCAGTAACTCAGCTGCAGGTACAGTACCAGAATAATTGTGAAAAGATTTGATGACATAAGTCATATAAGTCAATCTCATAATGCTCTGTGGCATACATAAAATGGAGAGCAGAACCAGATTTCGCATCAAGATAAAGTAAAAAAAATTGGTGATTTGAATGACATTGAAAAAAAAGAAAAATCATTGTGTGTCAGCAACAGTCTACAGACTATGGGACAACTGATTTAAAGAGCACATTTGCTGAAGCAATCAAGAAAACACTGATTGAACTAGCATTGCAACAAGTGTCCAGTAAAGTCATACTTTGAAAAGATATTGAAAATCATTCCATCATTAATTCTGTTCTTCTAGAGCTGGATATGAAATTGAAATCTTATTATTTTGTTCATGTTATACAGCTCCAGATCAACTACCTGGGTAACTACATCCCCAACACGTGGACATTTGAGACTGGATGCACAATGTGTCATGAGGATCTCTACTCTCTCTCGGCTCTTAAAGTCTGTTTAATTGCTTTTGGTCATCTTGGTGACAAATACATAAAAGTAATAATGCTTTCTACTGGTACTGTAACACTGTTATGCCTTTTTCCCCACAGGAGAGTCAGTATCCTAAGGTGGTGATTGGCATTTTCATTCAGCAGCCCACCCCCTTCGTCACTGTGTTTTTTGAACGCCTACTGAAGCTGCATTACCCCAAGAACAGGCTCAAACTGTTCCTTTACAGCCAGGTTAGAGGAGCACATTTAATATAAAACATTTGTTTAATGTCAAGTGGTTTTGTTGGAACCACAGTTGAAAAATAACTAATGAAATGGTACAAGGCAATCTGTACATTGAATCAAAATATACTGATAGTAAAAGACCACAGACCTGAACCCAAATGATGGGCCTTTTTTCACAGTCATCAAAATTCAGTTAATTTGAACTCACATATAATACATCAAGCACTCAGGATAGCTGGATTTAATTTTTTCAGTGATTTGACTGATTTGACTCATTTGTGCAAACAGAATCTGTTTTCTAGCAGCAAAAGCAAGGGTTAGGGTTAGATTAATCAAGAAACAAACCAAACTGACCAAAATGTTAACTATGTATTTCTGAACAGGATGGTCCCGTCCCCCATGGTTGTTCAGAGAACAACAGGGGCAACGAAATTTTGAAGATGAGACCGGAGACTGACTGTTACATTTTACATTTCTGATAGGTTTCCATTGATCAATTTCTGTTACATTTGTTTAGTTCTATTCACATGACTTTTTGCTCCATTCTAATTTATGTTATATTTTAGCTGTCCCTTAATTGGCATCAAGTACTGTCCAGTTTTACCGTCCATGGGTTGTCTGATCCCGTTCTGTCTTGCTTGTTAAGTGTTTGCCGCAAAGTTTGTTGTGTCATGCTGCTAATAGCAGCAGCAAACTACTTGAACTCTGCCTTGTGTTTGGTCTTGCGCGGCAGTGGAGAGGTAATGACATCACCTACCAGTAAAGATACAAGTATCTGCATCAGGGCACCCCTAATATCAGGGTCAGGTTAACTGAAGACTCTAAAGAGACCATAGATGTGAATGTGTGTGTGAATGGTTGGCTGTATGTTGGCCTTGTGATAGGCCCAGGGTCTACCCTGTCACTTACCCATAGACAGCTGGACTCTCAACATTTAAGTGGTAGGTCATGGAAGGATGGTAACTGATCACGTAAGTATCGGGTTAGTTATATAACACAGCAGTAAGCAACATTAACATTTATGGAAGAAAATTCCCTACATTGTATTTGATGGGTACTCATGGATAATGGATGGTACTAGCCCAAAAAAATCTGAGAAACACTGGATTACCTTTTATTAACCCAAAGCATGATGGGAACTGTTATGCCAAAACTCAGAACAGGTTTGTCCCAAAGGGAATGAGTATATATTAGCTTTTTTGTCTTTTGTTTAGTAGAATCAGTGTAATTACACACTGCTCTATTCACTTGTATACATTTATCTTAGGTTTGTTAAAAATTATACAGTAAAGTGTTTTATTGTCATTTTCTACTAATGTCTGTACTATCGCCAACTGTCCACTAACTGTTAACCTACTAATTTATGGTGGTTTTAACCAAAAGAAATGTGATTTGGACCACATTAAACACATTCAAGCGCTTCAAAAATGTTTTGCTAACCTTTTACCTTTAAAAAGCAGAGTGTGATAGAAAAACTACTGGTTGCACAATACAACCAGTATACATTTCATAACATGTTAAGGTGTTGTGATTGTAAAGCCACCTTGGTAAACGCCTGGATTTCCTCTTCTATTTTCAGGAAGCTCATCATAAGCCTCAGGTCAGCTCTTTCCTGCAGGATCATGGGAGATTATATCAGGATGTCACGTTCGTTGAGCCTGAGAAGGACATGAATGGTGCTGCCGCTCGCGACCAGGGGCTGTGAGTTCCATGTTACTACTGTGTGAACCTCTTAATATGGGGTGGGCGTCAATCCCAGCTGACCTTGATTGAGAGGCAGGTTACAACCAGGATGGTCACCAGCCTTCCACAGGGCAACATACACACATTTATTCACATTCTCACCTATGGTAATTTTAGAGTCTCCAATTGATCTAACCCTAGTCACCATGTTGGAAGCTGGACAACTCAGAAAAATCATTTACTCCCATGGTTGAACCAGGATTTGAACCAAGAACCCCCATGTTGTGGAGGCATCAGTCCTAATAAACACACACATAAAACAGTACTGCAGAATAAAACCATTGATAGATTTTTTTCACAGTGTGTAGGTGTTGAATTTTGTACTCTACTCAGAAAGCTGCTTATTGATTTCCTGATTCCTACAATTTAAAATGCTATTTTTTTTCCTACAGTAACACTGATTAAATTGTACAGGTGTGTTCTTAATTCTCGCTGTTGGCTTTAATTCCCCACCAACAAAGATTTTGCACCAGTCAAATAAGAGTTCTGATGTCATTTTAATGTAACATTTAACTGCAGTTTCTTAATTTTAGTACTCAAAAACAGAAATGAAAACGTTCACCTTCCTTTTGCCTACTGCCCACAGAACAATTACTGTTTGTTTTTACTGTACTGTACTGAATAGCTGCCAGTAGCCTACATGTGATGTGATGACTGTCACTGATATTGTGATATTGTGTGAAATAATGTGAAGTATGTTGCAATGCTGATCCACCAGCCTCTTTTCCTCCTTTCAGTGACTTGTGCCGGAAGGACAAGGAATGTGACTACTTCTTCAGCTTGGACATTGAAGTGGTCTTAAAGAATGAGAACACTCTCAAAATTCTCATTGAACAAAACCTGCAAGTATTCTCATTAAATCGATTTACTAAGACTGTCATGCTAGCTCATGTATTGGGACTACTTCAGTCACATCCACATAAAGTATATAGTAAATCTCTTCATTATCGTAATTTAATTAGGTTACAGTCGTATTCAATGCTTTTGGCCAGATGAAGGAATGTACTAACACTGCCTTTATGTTTTTTAAGTCCTATAATAGCACCAATGATAACTCGTACTGGCCGACTGTGGAGCAACTTCTGGGGAGCCCTCAGTGCAGATGGTTACTATGCCAGGTCTGAGGACTATGTGGACATAGTTCAAAGACGCAGAGTGTAAGCTGCTTAATTAAACATTGTTCTCCAGAGACGTCTATTGTACAGCATGCTTAGCAACATAAGACTTATCGACAGACTGGAAAGGAGCCATTGGCACTTCAGGGCAGACACCTTTACAAAACTCACATATGCAAAGTGATCATTTAATAGTAGTGAGCAATGTAGGGAATATCCTTAGCATCAATGTTTTCAAAATGAAATAATTTCACTTGCTTTTTAAAAAAAGGTATGTCTAACTCAATAATGCTTACACTTTTCAATTACAGACATTTTCATTCTGTAAAAAAAATAGATCTCTCTGTTTATGTTTCAAACTACAGAAGAAGAAGAAAATGCATAAAAGTAAAACAGTGGATTAGTTTGAAAGTTTGAAAAGAAGAGAATTTTAATTGTTTTACTATCGACCTGTTGCTGTGTAGAAACTGCAGCACAACAGGTTAACATGTAGGAATTGTTAGATTTAAATAAACAGCAAATAGAAACAGATCAGATAAGAAGAAAGGCTTCTTACACATTAATTAGTCTTATTACATAAGGAAAAAGGATCACAGGCAGCTCTGTCACTATGTGAGAATTGATAGTATTTTAGAAAAGTCATTTTGTAATGTCAGTTACTACTGTTGGTGTGGTCCATCTGTTAGGGGTGTGTGGAATGTCCCGTATGTGTCCCATGTGTACCTAATAAAGGCCAGCCTCCTTCGATCAGAGCTCACAGACTATGAGCTGTTCAAGTCACACATCATAGACCCTGACATGGCTTACTGCCACAATGTGCGCAACAGGGTGGGTAGAAAAAAACAGAGCATTATTTCATGAATATCCTCTTTATGAGTAATAAACAGAATAATGACAACATGCATGTTCATTGCCATTACATTATTTAAGCTGTTGTTAATCTTTCCGCAGGGAATCTTCATGTATGTAACGAACATGCACAGTTTTGGTCGTATCCTGTCAACAGAAAACTATCAGACCAACCATCTTCATAATGACCTGTGGCAGATCTTTGAAAATCCTGTGGTGAGACTCTGTTTATCAAGAGCTTTCCCTGCATTGCTTGATGGATATTTTAATCAGCCGTTTAAAGAATTTTTGGTGTGGCCTTATAGTTAAGGAATTAAAATAGTACAGCTTAGACATAACAAAAGCATGGATATGTAAGTCAAAATAGAAGTCATTGAAATTTGTTTGAAATGTGTATTACAGGTACTGGTAGTAAATCAAATTCACTTCATGGACTTGGGTTAATCTGAGTCACTAACTAGTGTTATCCGACTCACTTGAGTCCCTGCCCCCCCACCTCCTCTGGACTTGAGTCTAGTTTTAGGGATGTCTAGGAGGAGTTGGTCGGAGGACCTTAGGGTTCTAGGTGGCGTGTGGCGACACAGGAGCTCACTCAGATAGTCACGGGCCAAGCCACTGAGGGCTTTAAAGACAGTTAAGAGCAGTTTAAAATCAATGCGAAAGCAGACAGGGAGCCAGTAAAGGGAGACTAAAACTGGCGTTATGTGGTCGAGCTACGTTTTGCCGGTGAGGAGGCGCGTGGCAGGATTTTGAATAAGCTGAAGGCAACTGAGAGATGAGCGGTCGAAGCCAGTATAAAGGGAATTACAGTAATCGAGTCTTGTTGTAATAAAAGCTTGGATCACCTTTTCTAGATCACTGTGAGTAAAATAAGACTTAGTCTTCACTAAAACACACAATTGGAAAAAGCTTGCTGCACTGATCTGTTTATCAAGTTTAAAATCGCTATCAAGGATAAAATCCAGATTCATAACATGTGGCTGTATGCTGGAGCTGAGGGAACCTAGTATGTCAGCTGAACATTCTTTAACTTTCTTTAAATAAGATGATCTCTGTTTTTTCTTCATTGAGATTAAGGACGTTAGCGGTCATCCATGTTTTAACATTGCTTAGGCAATTTAAAAGTCCCTGTATTGGGTCCTTGGCTGAAGACCTCAATGGCAAGTACATCTGGACGTCATCTGTGGTAGGAAATGTTATGTTTTAGGATTACACCACTAAGGTGCAGCATGTACAGGAGGAAGAGGATAGGGCCTAGGATGGAACCTTGAGGGTCAGGGGAGCTGGATCGGAGGAAAAGTGACCTAACTGCACAGAGAAACTCCGATCTGTCAGATAGGACCTGAACCAGCAGAGGGCTGAGCTAGTGATACCAACATGCTGCTCTAGACGCCGTAAAAGGATTGCATGATCCACAGTGTCGAAGGCGGCTGACAGGTCTAAAAGGATCAAGACAGCAGGGCTACCTGAGACAGCAGCTAAAATTAAGTCATTAAAACTTTAAGTAGGGCAGTTTTAGCGCTGTGTCCTGGTTTGAAGCCAGACTGAAACTTATCATGAATGTTATGCCGGGCTAAGAATTTAATATTTAAATAGCTATATAAACAAACACAACCAAACTGAACAAAAATGCTAAATGTGCAAAAAGTATGAGTGAACGATTCAGCTGGTCCACAGTGTTTCAGGTGAGTCCTGAATATGTCTGTTGAGTCTGCTCGAGTCTCGAGTCAGTGAACAACTGAGCTGAGTCCTGAGTATTTCTGGTGAGTCTGGTGAGTCAGTTGACTCAAGTCAGTGAAGGATTCAGCTGAGTCAGCAGTGTTTCCAGTGAGCCTGCTAACATAGAAGGGTCTTTAGTATGTATTTAGCAGCAGCCAGATAAAGGACTCATAGGATCCAGGTTAATTGAAACCTCTGACCCGTGATTCCTGATTCAGTACAAAGATCAGGATCATTAACCTGGATGATTCAGGAACTGACAATCTGCAATTACCATAAGATCAGCCCGTAATAACGATTCCTTTCTGGTTTCCAGGTACACTGGAAGACGAACCAACTAACAGAAACACTGTAATGTGATGTGTCTGGTGTGTGTTTGTTTCAGGATTGGCAGGAACGCTACATTCATGAGAACTACTCAATCATAATGAAGGACAAGATGATAGAAACAGTAAGCTGTTCTATATGCAGATCAAATCACCTCAGATAACCTCACCTTAGGAGAATAAAGTTTTTGTTAAAGATCATGTGTAACAGTGTAGTTGTATGGTATATAATCACGTACTGTGTCTTCGGTCCACCAGCCTTGTCCTGATGTGTACTGGTTCCCAGTTTTTTCTGATGTAGCCTGTAACCACATTATTGAGGAGATGGAACACTTTGGGAAGTGGTCTGTGGGGAACAACATGGTATGTAATGAAATGGGTGTGTGGGTGCTATGGCTTTATACTTTTTCCAGATAATTTTTGTCAAAATTGTCTGCTCTGCACACTTGCTTAGAATTGTCAGCACAGCAGAGACACAAGTCAGCATATAAATTAAGTTTTGGTTTCAATAGTGATTCACTGATGTGCTTACAGGACACCAGAATCCAAGGTGGCTATGAGAATGTTCCAACCATTGATATCCACATGAATCAAATCAACTTTGAAAATGAATGGCAAAAATTCTTACTGGAGTACATTGCACCAATTACAGAGAAAATGTATCCTGGTTACTACACCAAGGTAGGACTTCCTTTTACCATTTTCTGAATGAGATGAACATATTTCTGAATAGAGAAAGGTAATATCTCTTAAGATTTCCACGTGTGATGCTAAAAACCAAATACTGATCACCATGGTAAAACATGATTTGGAGGACACAGCTTTTTTGCAGGTTGAGCACTGAATTGCTTGTATTGCACATCTCTGAGTACATTTGTGGCATCTGAAGTTTTAGAAGTCCTGTTGATTGTCCGTCAGGTTTTTGGTAAATAAAACTTCCAGAAGACAGTAGCCCCCTTTATATAATCATAGAAGCCTCATTATGGCTCCAATGCTTGTCCACACTTAAGGTGGCTTAACAAATAAGTCACCAACCCAGTGAGAGATTTTTTTCACCAAAACTTGTTTGGAGTTTTCAAGGATACATAGATAATAAACATGACAACATGACAGTGTTGTCATAATAATTGACAGAATATTAATCAATAACAAATTAAGTGTCAAATACATTTTCTCTTTTCTCTCTTATTAATTAAAGATATAGTGGTTTTTCCCCTTATATTTGATATTTTATTGAGTGTAAAAATCATGTTAGACCACTGACTGTAGATAAAGATGGATATACTGTATGTCTCCACTTGCTCCCAGTGTATGAAAAGCCAAAATAAGGAGCTGGACTTTTTCGTTTGGCACGTTTCTTCCACTAACATGGGGGTGGCAGGGTTTGTTACTTTTATAGTCGCCAGCAGCCAGGGGGCAATCCAGACCTTTTGGCTTTACTTTGGAAGCTGTTTTGTCATCCATCTTCATATACAGTCACTGGTGTAATCATTAAAAATGATTGCAACATTAGTAAGTTGTTCATGTGCTGCTGCTGCCTGTGTGTTTCGCTGACCAACATGTCTGCTCTCATCAGTGTTTCGTTCCCTTGACCTTGTGGTGAGATACAAGCCTGACGAGCAGCCTATCCTGTTGTCTCCACATTCACTATTAATGTTAATAATTAGCAAAGAGATTGACCACCAGTTTCTATGCAAAAACTTGCATGACTCCTTTCTGTCTATGTTTTTCAGGCTCAGTTTGACTTGGCCTTTGTAGTTAGATATAAGCCAGACGAGCAACCCTCTTTGAGGCCACACCATGACGCATCCACATTTACAATAAACCTTGCACTCAATCAAGTGGGCCTTGATTACCAGGTGAGTGTTGTTGGTTGTTTAGCCAGGTAGATATATGACATTTCCAACAGGTATAGTTGCTACATTGTGAAATTGTATAGTGTAAATATAAAACCAAGCAATCCACACAACTATTTATATATTTCAATCTGAACTTACATTTTGTGGTTTAGATGGTCCAGGATATTTATGTCAGTCAACAAACAAAAGTGGAATACAAGGATCAGTGGTGTTACTGGGACCAGGAGACAGTGGGTAGGAATGGTGATGATCGTGGGGTGGGTGTGGGGTGACGTAATGCGTACATTGGCTTGTATTACGGTTTGAGCATGGATTTGGAACTGAATGTTGGTTTTAAAAGTCTTTTCCATTCAATGGTGTCCATGGTTCAAAATGTTTATTGCTGGATTAATGAGCAGCTAATACGACATTCCAGTTATTGCTATAATATTTATTAAAAAAAAAAGTTTCAAATTTGGGGTTGACCAAATGGCTGATTAAACAAACATTACCAAAGCTGAGGTCTGGACTACAACAGAGTGTTGGATACTTAAGTTGAGAAACACAGATAAAGTAAATCTGCAAGCATATAAATAAAATGATATTCGGTGTATCCTGTAGTTGGTACTATTACTACGAGTGAATGTTGTCATTTAGATGTCCTCAGAACATCAAATCAAACAATGTTTAATCAGGAAGCATCAACATTTGAGGCCACACGCAGACACAACCTTCAGCAAAACACTGTTTTTAAATAATAATAATTATTATTTTAGTAAATTTTTCATCATGGAGGTCTCCTGATTGCACACATGGATTTAAAAGTCAGTCTCTTTAATACATAGAAGTAAATGTATAATATAAAAAGCTGTAATTCCTCCAAAATGACTTCTGACTTGGGTTGGGTTAAGACTATGATTGAGAAGCTTTCTGTACATCTGGGTATGATGCATGAGCCATTATTTCTTTGTATCTATGAAAGGCATAGCCTCAAAATAACTCCTTGTTTCACTGTAGTTATTTTCTAAGCACTGCGTCAGTGCTTAGGCCCTAACAAAGCAGATTTACACTTTCACTCATTACAAATGTAGCACAAAGGCATGAACGAGCATGATGCTGAAATAAGAACCACGTCACTGAAAAGGATTGCAGCAATGTTCGTCTCCATCCTTGTTTATTTTACGGTTTCATTGGTGTGTCAGAGGAGGTAATCTAACAAGCGTTTTGTTAGAAATTACTTAAACAAGAAAATTTAACAGACGGGCATGTAACTGGGTGGTCACTAAAACAAGAAAAACCACCATGTGCACCGCGACCTGTCAGATGTGTGTCCTCCTGTGACTGCAGGGCGGTGGATGCAGGTTCCTCCGCTATGACTGCTCCATCCAGGCTCCTCGTAAAGGCTGGGCTCTCATGCATCCGGGCCGCCTCACCCACTACCATGAGGGCCTACCAACCACTGCTGGTGTACGGTACATTGCAGTGTCTTTTGTGGATCCCTAAATTATCAAGGATGGAAACACCCAAATCAGCTGGCGAGACAAAAAGGGACATGTGATCCATTACTGCTGCCCTGTAGTTTCTGACTTAAGACTTGGTTTTGTGTGGATTCTTTTCTGCCATGAGCAAAACACTTCTGAACAATTAACCAGTTCATTGTAACCTTCTTCAGATGTTTTTGTGAAAATGTTTTACTCCAACAAACTCCAGTTTTGGTTCTGTATTAATACTATGTTGATATTTGACACTCCAAAGCCTGTTATTTATTTTTCAATGTATGAGTTCACGAAACCCACAATGATTTGTTTTTGTATTTCAAGAGTCACTGTTGAGAGAGTTGATATTAGAATCCCTGCAGTCTTTTGTTCTGTAACTCACTTAAGAAAGGTATTAAATTCACACACCATGTTACCATAGCTTGAATAAACAGTGAAGTGAGTCTGAAGTGTGACTGTTCTGTCACCCCTGTATCACAAGGACATCTTTACCATACATGAAGCTCAGTTACGCAAGATTAACAGCATGTATGGTTCAGTCAAATTTAAGACTTTTTAGGACCATTATCCATATAATCACACACAAGTCTATGTGCAACCGTCGTCTCTTCCTGCATGTATCAATCTCCTTGTTTACAGAGAACTCCTATTCAACTGAACCTTGCCCAATGAGACAGGAGGAGCAGCTTCTGGCAAAATGCCCAAACCATTGGATAGGCACGTTCTATCCAGCTGCACAAAAAGGTGTCCGGCCATGTTACCATTGGCTGGAAGGAGAGAAACTTTTCATTCCTAAACCCAGGGGTCTGGAGAGCCACAAACTGTTGGAGAATGATATCACCTAAAAAACAAAATATGTAACAAAGGGAACATTTGGTCATGATGGTTTAACATCAGGGTTTTCCCTAAGATATCAGAGAGTATAGAAACTCCATTAAATTTAGATAAATGCAAGTTTAAACTCATGACCAGTAAATGAGCTAATCTACACCTACATGATCACCAAACCAGTTTGTTTTGTTGATTTCTATTGGACACATGCAAAATGGTCTGCAAAATGGCACAGTTAAGTATAATGCTGAACACACAGTCTAACAATGACTTAAAGGGCATAGTTGACCGTGGTACCACTACGTGGTTAAAGCCCCTTCCAGAACTACCAGCAGATGCACCTTCGGTCAACTGCTTGGTCTGCAAACATATCCATCAATGACCCCTGAACATGTTAGAGGGGTCCAGACAGCCCATCTGAAAAATGATTGATAAAATTGACCACAATACCTCCGGGGCCTTCTCTGCACCTAGGTCAATGTCTATTTTATGTGGGTTGGTGAGCTCAGCTCAGCCAAGTCTGTGGCTAGGAATGGCATCACTGGCTCATTTATCTGGCACCTCTTCAGGAAGTGCTCAAGGGTACATGTGATGGTCATAAAAAATGTAGCTGTTCTCTGTCCTGGCTCCTCAATGGTGGAGTGAGCTTCCCCAGGACAGCAGAATAAAGCTTTCGTCGCAGACTGAAAACTCACATATTCAGACTGCACGTCACTCTCTGAACATAACTTAAAAAACTACAAACACTTGACATCAAGCACTTGAAGTGATTTTCACCTGTTTTCCAATAAACATTTATGTATTTGTTCAGTTCTTGCACTTTTTTAGGGATCTTGTAGTGTAAAAATCCCTACTTTAATCTTACATTTTATAAAATCTTACATTTACATAGATTGTTGACTATTAACTGTCAGATTTGAATAAATCAGAGTGAACAGTAGGCCAAATACACACACACAGACACACAGACACACACGGCTCAGGGTGCCGAGAACACACACACACACGGCTCAAGGTCACAGCTGATAGAACAACCAGAGCTCTACAAATTCCATAACAAGTATATGTAGCATAAGATCCCTAACTTGGTTTTACATTTTTTATATTTCTTTATTTCTCTTATCTTACACAGTTTGGTAAAATAGAGAATAATGTTTTAATGTTTAAAGCTTGTGTATATGAGAGCCCATGTAAGTAGGCCAGGGGGTTATAGGAGGGCAAACACCTGGATTTGTGACAATCCCCAAATTTGTGACTATCCCTGTGAGTTTGAGGCAATTCCAGAATTTGTGACTATCCGTGTGAGTTTGAGGCAATTCCTGAATTTGTGACTATCCCTGTGAATTTGTGGCAATTCCCAAATTCTTGACTAATCCTGTGAATCTGTGACTACTCCTGAATTCATGACAATCCCCAAAATTTCCTGACAATGCCCGACACCCTGGTCGAAGATTGGCTGATTACCCCACGTGCCACCATGGGTGGGGGATCTCAACAGTATATAAAGGGGTGTTTGAGTAGCAAAAATCAGTTGGTTCCGGAACAACTCAGAGCTTATTGTGCTTTTACTGTAATTGTCAATAAAGTAATTTTTTTTTGAGTCTAAATACATTTCTTGAAGACTTGATAGAGGATTGGATTACGAAGGGCTGGACAAATTACAAGGCCATTTGGCCCAGCCTTGTTAACAGATCCACGCCACTTCAATCTCATTGTTGAACGCACTTATTATAAGCCGCTTTGAGTAAGTGTCTGCTAAGTGACTGTAATGTAATTTAAGACCTTGCATAGATAATCCGGATGTTTTGACTTTTTAAGGTCTAAAATACTTATTAAATTCAAGACTTTTTATGACTATAAGACAGCGCAGAAACCCTGAACAGACACATGCTAAAGAAAGGTTCATGCCCAGTTTAAATCAAACTAAACTAACATTAGTGTTCCACAAATACAAACAAACAAAAAAGATTGAAATCAGTTGTGTTCCTCAAATCCTGTTCCAGTGTCAAGATATTTAAAAACTTGATAAACATTTTCACTCCCCATCTACAGTATTTGGGCCATGGTGCAAGTCAAAATATTCAACATTCTACTCCATTCTAATTTTAATATACAGGGGGTATTCGAGTTACGACGGAGATCCGTTCCTGAGAATGTGTGGCAACCGAATTTCGACGCAAGTCGAAACATACATTCATTGTGCCATTGTGCATACATTGTGCCGCTAGATGTCGCTATAACACCACCCTACAATAAGAGTTTACTATGGTGAATTGCCTTTTGTCACTGTAGGGGTTGATATCACAAGTGCAATGAGAATTTCCTTTAGATTTCTGATATCAACCGTGTAGACCCTGTGGTGTGAATAAACCTACGGTATTGCCACGATCCCAAACGCATCTGTGTCCGTGTGCATCTCCTTACCGGCTGCCGCTGCTCCCCCTCCCCCCGGCCGGCCATTTCACATAAGTAAACACAGCTGTGGAGGTGTTGGAGAGCCGGCAGGCGCGCTGAGAGACAGAGAGAGCGCTCACCAACTAGTTCCCGTGTGAAGTCTGTACGTATTTACGGGGCAAACCGCTTAAGCCGAAACAAGGAAGTTCATGGGAGATGTGTCGTAACCACGAAAACAACGTAACTTGCGACCGTCGTAACTCGAGGACCCCCTGTATTTAAAAATAAAACCAATTAAACTAGCCATAGGAAAGTCTTGGTAAATATTCAAATATGACAGGGTAAATGAACAGGAAGCCTCTAGAAAGTAGTAGTGAGGAGTTTACCATGTTACAGTAGGATTACATGTCATAAATTAGTTCTGTCAGTTTCATATTAAAAGTCCATCATCAGCTGATGTGTGCAAAACTTTTATTAAGAGTTAATGAAACAACAAGAAAGCTTATACAGCAAAGGGTTAAAATCTAAAGCTCAACAGAATACATTTACGCATGTAGGGCCAACTTTTACATGGTAACGAAAGAAAAGATTTGTGATCACAAGCGGAAGCGATCAGAGAAGTTTGGTGACTGTGGGACTGTGAGAGGAAGTTCACTCTTCTTCACAGCTACAGGTTTGTAGTGTCTGATGGGCTGAGCCTTGTGAACCTGCGAGAGGTTAAGAAAAGGTTAAACTGACTGCAGTCTGTATCAGAATGATTGAAACTGACACACAAAGTTTGATTACTTATCATTTGACCCAGATACACCTCCAAATATGATCTGACCAAAAAAAATCTGAGGGTGTATTCAGGACACATTTACACTTGTTCTAGAACTGAAGATGGATGATAACACCAGATCTGTTTCAGTGAGCAGTGAATACAGTTAATAAATCACAAAGAAATGTGTCAACGTGTTACTGATCAGTCTTACAGTATCAGTATGTTGGTTTAAAGAAAACATGAATTAACAGTCACAGGATTTTATTAGGGTACAGCTTAAAAATATGGCTGCTACCATATCAAAGACTATTTTTTAGTGATGCGTATCATCTACCTATAGTAAACTGACCTGTTCTTTACGTAGCCTGGAAACCTCCTCTTTTTGTCGCTCTTCCTCCTCTTGTCTCTGTTTCTCCTCCAAGAGCGACCTGAGTGCTGCCTTGTCATTAGCTAGTCGCTCATAATCATGCCGCTCCCGAGCACGTCTCTCAGTTGATAGCTCAAAGGCTTCCACAGCTGTGCAAGATGATGTAATTTCTTCAATTTGTGTGGAAAACGGTACTTTAAACTCATTCAGACCTTTTTGTGTTAAAAAAAAATCAAATCTTAGACATACTTTTTACCGTTCGCTCCTCCCTTTTGGGCTTGAAAGGCTCTTTGTAAGTGACAGTATTGGGCCTGGCTTTGAATGTTGCTGCTTCCTCTTGTTGTTTCTGCTCTTCTTTTACCTACAGGGCACAGGTTGTGTTTGAATTCCAATACAGGAGAAAGAAAAGGTGGATGTGTCCACTGACAAGCAGATCTCTACATACCATCTGTTCCAAGCGATTGCTCTTCACAGTACCACGTTCTTCCAGGAGCAGTCTAAATGGCTCAGGCTTTGTGGGCTCAAGCTTCTTCTTTTCAGGAAGGAGCACAATGTTGAAGTCTGGCAATGGCTGAGCTTTGAAATGAGGAACCTGAAAAAATCCAACAACATAATTTCACTGTTTTCAGATATTTAAGAATAAAGAAACCAACTAATGAAATGTCACTTGCCTCTTCATTTTGTTTCTCCTCCAGCTTCTTCTCTTTTAGTGCTTTCCTCTCCCTTTCTTCAAAAGAGAAAGGACACACCTCTATATGGTGGTTCTCTGGTAGCTGGGGCTTGAAGGGGAGGCCAAAGTGAGGCACTGGGGGGACTTTGATTTGAGAGGGCTGTTTAACCTGACAAGAGACAAGTTAAAAAGGAGACATGTGTATTTGTGTCGTTCGAATCGTACATTAAGTTCAGTATTTAAACATAATATTCAATTCCTGTGAGTAGTTAGTCTTCTTTCACCACTCTAAGATATTTTATCCTAACAAGCTCTTTAACTGGGTGTCTACACATTATCATCTGCTCCAGATAGCACCAAGAACTATAGACACATAAAGCCACCCACCAAGATCCACATTCAGATTTATAAAAAGACTTGACCACGTCTGAAGTTTTGTATTGTGCACTGCCTCAGAACACTGGCAAGAGGATGATGTGATGATGAGCTCAAGAAGCCCTGGACCAAAACACCCCCATGGAACATATTGTTAGTGTGTAAAGGCTTTCGGAAGCAGGGTAAGAGGGTACGAACAAGAGCTGTAAGTGAGCAAATTAGGTTCCCTTTAAGATTTAAGGACATTCACATGGATATGGGATGAGTTAAAAGGGTTTGTTACCTGTTGTGCTACAGATGATTATCAATTAATCAACAGCTATCAAAAATACCCTTGAGCACACAGTGAACCTGCTTTAATTAAACCAACAATCAAGACATATTTATTTTTTGAGAAAACTACAAAAAAACAATAAGAGTAGTAAATCGTCCGATTTAAAGAGCTATAATCAGAACATTATATACTCATTGCATGTGTTTTTTAAAAGAAAAAATAATGGTGGTTGTTATAAGGTGTCTATTTAAAGAGGAAAAAAATAATCAAATGTTCCCTTACTTCCACAACCTTTTGAGATACAAGAACCCTCTTCTTGAGTGCAAAAGCTGGAGACTCTGGAACAGTTGGATGTATAACTCTCTTTTCTGGAAGTCCCTGTTGACGAGAGTAAGCCTTCCTTATGACAGACATTTATGGAAAGATTTATGGAAACCTTGCTTCTAGGTATGGGAGATGCCTCCTTTACTGGTAATCACAATGTCTACAGTTAAACATCGGCTTGGACGATGCCATCACCGTGGGGAGGGGGGTTGGCGGTGTTCCAGCTTCGCACACGTGTAATCATTAACCCGTAATCATCCCTTGTTTGCACTCCCTGTCTAGAATTCAAAGAGGTTGATCCAACTTCTCAATGACTGTATAATATTGTAAAGGGTTCTACTAATCACAATAGCAACGGGGAAATCAGCGTTTAACAGTGCAGACTGCAATTAGTGTGTGATTAGCGAACTGGGGGCGTGGCGTTGCGATGTTGGTTTTCCATTGTGATGTCTGTCAACAATCACGATGGACGATGATATTGTATCGCCCATCCCTACTTACTTCAGTGCTTCACCTTTTCACAGAATTTATCTAGCCAGCAAACCGTATGCAGGAGATTGCGATTTGGAAATATGGGGAATACAAAACAAAAATGTGATTTAGTATGTGAGTGTGAGTGCCTAACAGAACTTTTGACAACAGGATTCTAAAACTCACCACTACTCCTTCCAGGATCTTTTTGGGCAACGGCTGGGATTTAAAAGTGTGTGGCCTCTCTTCAGCTTCCTGGTGCTTCTTTGAAGCCTGTCTCTCCTGAAGCCTTTTTTCAATCTGTAGCTTGAAGCCTTCAGGTACTGTAGGTTCCTTCACTGATGGCTTCTTCAAGTCCTCTGCCTTCTCCAATATTTTCTTGTTAAGCTCCAGAGCCCTGAATTTGACCCTGTTACCAAACAGTATCTGATTATAGATATTAGCACTCTACAGTTGCCTATTTTATTTCCATTTTTCCTCTGTATTGTTGCAATTTTATGAAAATGTCAAAAAACACTGCTGCTGTTAGGACAATACAGGGACAATTTATAAAGATCCAAAAAACAGAGCTAGTGCAGGAGGAAGGCACTGAGCCACAGAATTGGAGTAGAGGAAACTCACACGGTGGGCCAGTGTGCAAAGGATGTGGGCAGATGATGTACTTACTTGTGAATTTTGTCCACCTCCGCAGCCTCAAGATCAGCACTGCTCTTAACAGTTGGAGGCCGACTCCTCTGGCAAGTCATCAAATTGGGGGTATGAGGCTTGGTCAGCTTCAAGCGGTCACCTTTAACTGCACATGGCCCTTAGTTAAAAAACATATGCCAATCAGTGAAGTGGTACAGAAGCACAAAAGTAACCTTTTAAAGACAATTTGGTAAAACGTTAATAAACTAAAATCTCTTGCACTACCTCTCTCTTGACTCCGGCGACTGCGCAGATGGTAGCGATCTGGTGTTTGTTTTTCAAACTGCTCTATTTGCTGAGCCATAGGTATATAGGTACTTAGCTCATCCACTTTTCTCTTTTTGCCTTTTGACAGGTTGAATGGTTTTGGTATTGTGGCACCTCTTGTGGACTGTACCTTTAAAATACAAGCAAGCTTTAAATATGTTTAACGTTGGTTTTCTGCATGCTTGAAATAATATTCTTCATTAAAATCCAAGAATTTTTGCAGGTGACTGACTATTGCGTACAACTGTATGCACATTTAATCCTATTGCTTTACTGTCAGACAGTTTAATGAATACAATTGTTGAAACTAAAGTCTGTATAATCTGTATAATTAAGACATCTCTTGATGATGTTGCTCATATGAAGAACTTACAGGGGAGACAGGTTTGCGAAGCTGACTGACAAAGTCCATGTCCTTGTGGGCTGCATTGGATACGGTTGCTGACTTAATACGAGTGTCTGCATTAAAATTAAATTCTTCAGGAACAGTAGTGGACAGGGCTGTCTTCTTCAGTGGTGGATCTAAAAATTGCAGTGAAACAGACTTCCTATCAAAAAATTGTAACAGAACAACAGCTTTGTATTTGTTCACTAATTTACTTGTTGTTACAACTACGCAGTCATTTATATCTACTCACCACCAGCCAGAGCAGCTTTGTAGGAGGCCTCATTGTTTTTGCGGTGCAGAGCCACTTCCTTCTGGAGGTTTATGATGCGTTTGAGCTCCTGTTCTTCAGAGCTTAATTGTCTGTTTATACACATGAGCAAAAATAACACCAACATGCCTTTAAAACACGGCCCTTTTCCCAGAGGAAATCTAGTGTCTTAGATATGACCTGCCTTGATCTGAGATCAAAGAGTACACACAAACACTGTATGTGAACTGGCCAATCAAAATCTCCATCTTCAATAGGATTAAAAAAAGATAATCTCTGATTGTACGAGGTGACAAATGGGGCAGAATGTGATGTAAGAAGACCACACAGAAGTGGCAGCTATGTAACAACCTGGATGCCAGATGTCGTTACTGTGAAAGTCGAAGAGACGCGACAGTCCAAAGTAGAGGGAAAGAAAAGGGTGAAAGAGCTAGGTAAGTACCTGAGCTAGGTTACGTTTGATGCATCTTTGTTCAAACCTGTGATGACCCTAATGTTTTAGATGAATGACAGAAAGTCGGGATAAATTTGTTATAGTTTGATTTTGTAATACAGAATAGACATTATTTGATTGACAGATTGTTTATGTTAAACATGTAAGTGAATTACAACTGAGGAGCTGAGATGATAATTGAACTGATTGAGGAATCAGTCACAAAACAACTTGAGTGATAAAACAAGAGGAGGAATTGACAGGGGTGCTTATTCACAAGCTTTCTGTAAAAAAATATATTAATGAACCAGTCTACTGCTACCAGGTAGCAGTAGACTTATAAAACCTATCAAGTGGCTATTCAGGTCCAGAGCATTTGCTGTTGTAAAGAGCAGGAGAGCATGTTGAGTAGGATGAAAGGACTATTTTGACCTACATCTTGTGTTTCTTTGATGGTGGTGCTGCTGATGCTGCTGGTGGAGCAGAACTGTTGGTTGCTTCTTTACGTTTTGAAACCCTGAAATTAAATTTACCGGTAAATTGAATTATATCAGAATATTTACATTTGAAATTATTAAAAGTTTTTCAAATGGACAGGCTACCAACTGCATTTCACTAACACTGCAACCTGACCTCAACTGCAGTTTATACACAATTAAAGTAACTAGACCTTTACACATGGGCTATTTCTCTCACCAGGAAAGACTGCTTTTCAAAAGTAGAGTCGCATACACACAGAGCAAATTTACTTTCAGCAACTGCTATAAAAACCTAGGTTATAACACAACTAAGAATTACAATAATTATCCCACCGCCCACACATTAACACCCGGAGTAGCCTATTTGTGAACACAAGGTGACAAGGTCAGAAAATGCAAGATTACTTGATAAAACACAGGAGCTGACAGATAGTTTACAACATGTTTTTATTCTTCTGTTGTTGCATATCCATTCCCAAACCCCATTTCAGTTTCACAATAGAAAATATTTAGCCATCAAAAGATTACTACCTGCGTGGTTGGGCAGGAGGTTGCTGATTTGCTGTCCTTCTTGGGTGGACATCAGTCTGAGTCACAGTTTGACCACCCGCGGATGTAACGTTTGGAGATGTAGACACAGATGTGACAGGATCTGGAAAATAGATCAGCCCACATGGGTTCAACTCTTAAGTCCTACTCATTGAAATACAAAAGACTAAATGACTGCTCTCTCTTCAGAACACCTTTTCAAGACTAGAGGCACTAAATACCAATTACAAAATTGAAAAAGTAGTGTGTCCTTTGTACTGTACCAATATCCACATCTGTCTTGGCCTGAGGAATGAGGCTGGCTCTGGTGGACCAGTCCTCCCGTGCAGGTGTATTAAGGTGACAATCTGTTCCCTTGGCCAGTTTTTCTGCACATATGATACAGAGAGATAGAGATGAAATACATGCAGAGACAAGCGGAAAATTTTACTTCTAGGCTGCTTCAGTTCAGTTTCAAAGCATCAAAGCTGTGGCAATGAAAACAACTATCAGTATCAGGTTTAAAATTATTAGAATATTTTAAAGGAAGATTAAATTTAATGCTGCAGGAGTCCATGTATAGCAGTACAATTGTAAAAGGACCATCTAAGATGGACTGAGTTTTAAATCATGACTTTTTTTGAAAACTTTCACACAAAAAAATTGTTCAGATTCGTGGTATTTCATAGGTCTTTCAGAAATTAGTTACTACACACTCCTCAGCTCATAAATTTACTGGTTGTGAATCTCAAAACAGTCAAATAGTAAAACAGCATAGGAGTGATCATGTATGGTGCACAAAGGGAACAGAAGTCATCCAGATGCCCTGTTAGGGATAAGGAAATTGATAGTGATTTGGAGAAGGATGTGTCAGAGAAGGACGACATTGGGGAAGAAAAAGGTAATTACAGCCCCTCTGTTGAAGATGACTCTTCATCATGAAGATGACTTCATCAGAACAGGTTCAGACAGCAAGGCAGATGTTCATATCGGAAAACAATGCTAAGTATTGGACTTTACTTCCACATCAAGTGACAGACAAGGTGGCAGTGGAAAATGGCATTCGAGTGACTCCAGGACCCATAAGACTAACTATTTCCCATGCATTTGACATTTTGCCAACATTCCAGCTCTTCCGCCCTTCAGCCATTTAAAAGCCAGTTTGTCAGTGCAATGACAAACTGGAGGAGGTTCTTTTTGTAGGAGCTTGGAAGGGCCCTTATGACTCTGTGGATGAAAAAGTGACTATGCCCTCCTCACACAGCATCTTCAGCAGAATTAGTAAGGGCAGTGCAGTGATCTGAGCCTGGCCCTGATCAACAACTCACCCAAGAAGCTAACACAAGGGGACAGAAGAGAAGGCGATGCAACTTCTGCTCTGCAAAAAGGAACTGCAAAACAGGGACAACTTGGTGCAAATGTGGGAAGCACATATGCAAGTTTCCTACCACTGCTTTATATGTGGAGAGTAATTTATTTTAATTTTATTTTTACATTTTATTATTTCATGTTTTGTGGTCTAAGTGGTAGATGTTGAATAAATAATGATAATTAGGATTTATTATGATAGCACTGAGGACAGCGTTTAATGGTTAACATGGATATATTATCAATTCTAACAGCTGCATATTGTTCCTGGCATTTTAAAAGTCAACAACATATTTGAATCATTATAGCGTTTATGTTTTTTATGTCATATATATATAAAAAATACATAACACAGTGTAATTAGATAGATGTAATTTGGTAGGTGTTTTCTCTAAAAACGAGTGTTGTAAAGCTAACACTCTTCCTGCTCTCTGAAACATTCATTAAGGATTAATCATACATTTATTAATACGTCATAGATTATTTTACACATTTTAAATAGATCTGTAGTTTAAAAATTGGTGTAAACAATTTGAGGGAAATCTTGATGCGGGTCATAATTTACCCGAACCATACTTTGAAGGTATAAAATCTTAATAGTATGTAAGGGTTAAGCATGTTAACGATAAACGCATTGCAACCAAACTAATTGTATTTGTTGTATGGAGACTTACCAAACCACGTATCATCACTTTCATTATTCACCAGCTCATTAAAGTCGACGACGTGGGTCGGGGCGTCAAACTCGTAGCGTTCAGTGGAGCCTTCAGAGTTGCTGTCGGCCATTATCTCACGCTGTTATTCAGCGACTCAACTGAATGAGGAAATCACATACGACATATCCTGCGTTACATTCTGATAATGTCAAGATTGCAAGAGGTCAGTAATTTATCGCGCTGAAAATGACGCTAGTCTACATCTGGTAACTCTCTGCACCAAGTTAACAACCGAACTTTACTGCAAAATTTGGGTTTGCAACGGTTCCCATCTTCTTAGTGTAATGCTGTAAGTAGGAAGCAAGAGGCTACCGCTACCTAAACATGCCCTGCCCTCGTAAGCATTAGGTGGCATTATATGAACCAAACATTCAGCAGACTGTAATTACAATATTGACTATTACTATAACCATGTCAACACTTAGACTCTAATAATCAATTGTCAATGTATTGCTAAGTGGTTAAAGACCTACCTACGTTGTCCTTTCAGAGCAAACTGAGACTGACTGAGACGCCGCGCAAATACAACGACAGGGTTTCAATGGCCCCCGTTTTTGAATTGGCCAATAGCTAACATTCGTATTTAAGAGCTCACCGCTTATTGGTTGATACAAGTCGGCTTCCTATGACGTGAGCACATGATCAAATTCCAAATAGGAAGTTAACGGAAACGCCGAGGCGCCTGCCTAAATCGTCTGTCGTGTACGAAATTGCTACCATGTAATTCGTTCAAAATATTCAGAATAAGAATGCGATGCGTTTAAATTACATAGTAGCAGTATGTGCGACAAATAACCGAATGGACAGTAGATTCGCAAGAATTTCTGAGTATGGACGCGAATTTACCGCATTTCCCCATGATGCATTGCGTTAATTCAAGCTGCCCAATAGCAGAGTGCGACACTGCAGCTGCTTCTTTTTCTTCTTCTGATGAGTTTTAAGGCAGCTGGCATCAAGTATGTTGCATTGCTGCCACCTTCAGTATCATTCCACTGTTGCACTATATCCTCTTGATGAGACCAGTATCTTTCAGAAATTTCAAGAAACAGTACTTTCCCTTCCCAGTTGACCCCATCTTCAAAATAGTTCCCACTGACACCTCCCTCATGCCCATTTTCCTGAGTTCTTTAACCAGTTCCTGTCTTTCTGCACTGTATTTGTTACACTCAACGAGGACATGCTGTACTGTCTCTGGCTGCCACATCCTCCATATTCATGCCCTCCACCACACTTTTGGCACACCTTTTTGCTTCCTTACACACTTTTGCCACATGGCCAAACTTCTGACAATTAAAGCATCTCATTGGTTTCTGTGTGAATTCCCTGACTCTGTATCTCATGAATCCAAAATACAACTCACTAGGAAGGTACTGAATTCTATTAATACTGATTCAGTTTCTATCTTTTCAAATCCCCTTGTTAAACGTCTTGCAACTTTAACAACAGTCGAGTCACTCGAGTCACTCGAGTCGTTCTTTCGTTCATTTGTTGTGACCAGTACACACAGCGTTTTGTTCATACAGATCGGTCGCTCGTTAATTTGTCACATGACATCCGACATATATTATTCATTCATGAAATAATGAATAAGTGGTCTTCGGTTCTTGTACATGTGTACACTGTTATAGTGTATATAATGCAGTGCATTTACAAGTGTGTCGATAAATAAATACTTGATCATATAAACTTGGTGATTTTGTGTTATAATCTGCCACAAAAATAATAATAAAATAAAATCACATAACAACATTAATGTCACGTTTGGGACAGTAACATTTTCGGGAAGTTGGGACTTAGAAGTCGTCATGAAATCATGGTCTAAATAAGTTACTGAGTTTTTCATTCACTCGTCCTGTAGCAGCTGCAGCAGAGATGCAGGAAACAGAAAACAGGACTGATTCGTTCACGACTCAAAACAGTCTTTGAGATGCGTTCATTTGTCACGTGACAGCCAGCTCAGACTGCCTGCTATTTTAGAGGGCGCCCTTGTTAAATGAATGAAATGAACGAAAAGACTCAAAACGATTCGTTCATTTTACCGTCCGAGACTCGCGGATCCGAGTCTGTAAAAAGACTCAAATTTCCCAACACTACTCAGCTGCAGTGCAGTGTTGGGAAATTTGAGTCTTTTTACGGACTCGAATCTTCAAATCTCGTCTTCTTCTTTAGGTTTTAATGGCGGTTGGCAACCAGCTTAACAGGAGCATTACCGCCACCTACTGGGTTGGAGTGTGGAACAGGTAGATATTGGGAACAACAACAAAAACAAACAAAAAAAAAAAACTATACCCTCTGGGCTAACCCAGTCTCTTTCAGAAATTTGATTATAGAGTTATGAGTATGGCTAGTATTGCCTAAGATGTCAGACAGATTTAAATTATTGCGTTTGACTATTTTCAACGACTGAAATAGGTTATTCCTTTCTTTCTCATACTGTTTGCAGTGGAGCAATACATGGTCTACTGTTTCTGGCTTGTCACAGTGATCACAGTGACCGGTTTGGTGCTTGCCTATTATTTTTAATGTAGAATTAAGTCCTGTGTAACCAATTCTTAGACGGGTTATCATGATTTCATGTTTTCTGTTCCTGCCTTCCGTTTTTCCTTTGCCTACCTATTATTGTATGTTGCAAAGATGCCGGCCTTTTTCATTATCATCCCAGTATTCCTGCCATACTGATTTAAAATGACTCGTTATATATATCTTAGCCTCAGCCTTACTTATAGGGATTAATATATCTATGTTGTTATGTTGACGCGTATTGTTAGCTAATTTATCCACTTGCTCATTTCCCTCCACACCAACATGTGCCGGTACCCACAGAAAGTGAGTTGTTATTCCTACCTGGTCTAGTTGGAATAATGCGATATATACAGGGGGTCCTCGTGTTACGACGGTCGCGAGATACGTTGTTTTCGTGGTTACGACACATCTCCCATGAACTTCCTGGTTTCGGCTTAAGCGGTTTGCCCCGTAAATACGTACAGACTTCGCACGGGAACTAGTTGGTGAGCGCTCTCTCTGTCTCTCAGCGCGCCTGCCGGCTCTCCAACACCTCCACAGCACAGCTAGGCTACTCTGCCTTGTGTTTACATATGTGAAATGGACGGCTGGCGGGGGGTGCAGCGGCAGCCAGTAAGGAGATGCACACGGACACAGATGCGTTCGGGATCGTGGCAATACCGTAGGTTTATTCACAACACAGGGTCTAAACGGTTGATATCAGATATCTAAAGGAAATGCTCATTACACTCGCGATATCAACCCCTACAGTGACAAAAGGCAATTCACCATAGTAAACTCTTATTGTAGGGTGGTGTTATAGCGACATCTAGTGGACCCCCTGTATTTTATTAATGAGGTCACCCCTGAATGATGTTCCTGACTGTATGCTCTGGAGAACTGAATAGATATCTGAGACAGTTTTATGTACTTTGTTTACTTTTATCCATTCTATGGCCAACCAAATTGCTACTAATTCTGTAGTGTATACTGATAATTTACCATTAATTCTCTTTTTTTGCTGGAATATGTACTGCTGAGCCAGCATACTCTCTTTTTGTATCTTTTGAACCATCTGTGAATATGAATGTATGACATGAAAAATGTAATTCAAAATAATTCTGCACTTTGGTCTTCGCTGTTATCGCTTTTGATTTCTTTTTGATTTCAAGATGAATGCTCAAGTCTACTAAAGGTAATGGGAAAGACCATAGGTTAACAGCAGGTAGTGAAACTGCATGACTGCATTGGAACTGATGTAATCCTACACTCTGCTTTGGCATCACCTATCCACCCAAAGCTTCTGAAGTTGTACTTATCGTGCTCCCAGCAAGCATTTAAAATATTTTTAGTTGGATGATTATCATATTGCCCGTTTAGGTTAACCCAGAATGTTAGCATTAGTTATTAGTTATTCGTTCCATGATTTTACCCAGTTGTGATGTTATTGCAATTGGCCTGTAACTGCAAGGGTGAGAGGGTTCTTTTCCCGGCTTAAGGATAGGAACGATTACTGAATGTTTCCACACTGGTGGAAGTTGCCCAGAATCCCATACATTATTAAATAATTTCAGCACTATTTTTAGTGTGTTATCTGTCATATTTGCCAACATTTGCCAACATTTATAACGTATCATGTCTTTCCCTCGTGTAGTCTGCTTAGCAGATAAAATCGCTTTCCTCAGCTCAAACATAGTAAGAGGCAGATCCAATGGGTTTGCTGAACTTTCTTTTTTGACTAAAACAGTTGGGTGGCTTTCTAAAACTCTGCTCCTAATTGCCCGAACTTCTTTAATGAGATTGTCAGAACTGCGCACTTTTCTGAATGTTTGTGCTAAAAATTCAGCTTTTTCCAAATTATTAATTGCTATTATACCCCCACTATTTAAGATTGGTAGCTCGTAATTCCTTCTGATCCCTCCCATTCTTCTTATCATGCCCCATACATCGGATAGGTTCACATCCCTTCCTATACTGCTACAGTATTCCCTCCAAAAATTATGCTTTCTTGTTTTAATTGTTTTCCTTACTACTGCCTGAGCTCTTTTATATTCTATCAAAGCCTGTTGCGAATGGCATTTCTTAAGATTCCTAAATGTTTTATTTCTTGCTTTGACTACTTTACTACAATTCTCATTCCACCATGGAACATTTTTACGACTCCTATTTCCTTTAACTTTGGGTATAGTTTCCTCAGCAGACATTATTATTTTATCTACCAAAACACTATTAAGTACATTGATGTCTATTTCTTTCATTTCTTGTAGTTTGAAGCATCTTACTGCACATAATATTTGAAACTTTTCCCAGTTTGCATTCTCAATTTTTCACCTAGGTATTCTCTTGATCCTTTCATAACATACTTCTTGTTAAGGCTGGGGTGCAGAGCAGGTTGAGATCAGTGACCAGGCGAGTGGGGTGAGAGAAAAAGCTGTTTTATTGACAGCAAGGACCACAAAAATTCACAAAAAACCAGGAAGGTTCCAAAAAGGGAACAAACAACAAAATGCCGTGGCAGGCTTGGAGGCAGCAAGTCCGGGTGCAGCTCTAGGAGGATAAACTGCAGGGAGAAAAACACGTAG
>JAFBJQ010001064.1:0-64236 GCA_016785345.1 Trinectes maculatus
GTCAGTATGTCACCTCTAGTGTGTGGCCCGGCCGTTTGTTTATTTTTCTGGTTTTGGCCCTCACTAAAAAAAGTTTGGACACTCCTGTTCTAAGATACCTATTGTTTCTTCTATGTCAGCACATCTGCTGTTAGTTCAGTGGCAGTATTGTGTCATGTTGTCTGTCCTGACTAAAACAGTGCGCCCCAAGCAGACAACATAGGAAGTGCATATGTTGAGGAGTTTGACCTCTGATGCTGATTTAACCAAATTGACCATCACAGGGCTTCGGTCAGAAAGCACAGGAGACATCAATGGATTCTAATGTTTACTGCAGAACTGTGCCGCCATACGTTCTGGTCCAGTGCAGTTTCTGAAATATCACAACAAATAAGGAACCAAATTATCACTGTGCACTTATATATGCAGCCAAATACAGTAACCACTTCACAGCAAATAAATACATCTCAATGTCATCCACTTAGTATTAATGAACGTAGCTCTAACTTTTAATTATGTAGCAGACACATGTAAACCAAGGTACTATGGAGGCTACCAGTCATAACAAACTTCCTCCAGCTCAGTTAGCTTATAGATGCTAACTCGCGATCATGCTAACGGGTGAAAACGAACGTTTTAACGAGTGTAAATATACTCCAGGAGCTACACACTATCAGTAAAGGTAAGTTAATCTATCAGTAAAGGTAAGTTAAATGTACACATTCATTTGACATCACCATGAACGTAACCTACACCGTCAGAAACTGCCGTACTACTGTAAACAACAGCTCGGTCGGTATACTTGAGGCAGGAAAGGGAAGTGCCTAAACTGCCTACAAAATAATAATAATAATAATCAATTCAAAACAAAGGCATGAATACAAACGAATTTCTGATTTGGAGAATTCTTAACAGCATATTTATTTTTAAAAAATGTTGTTCATGATTTTTTGATTTTTGTGTATTTTTTCATTTGCAGATTTATCCCAAGGGTCGGACTGGACCCCCTGGTGGGCCCTGGTGGGCCCTGGTATAGGCGATTAAGATATTTTCTGTTCAATTCTTTGTTCCCGAACAAACCTCTTGTTCATAAAACTGTACTGATGCAAGGAGTTTGATAGGAAAACACAAAAATCCAACATGAAATATGTTTCAGCAACAAGGTTTGGATCTACAGCTTGTCACAACACAAAAGTGCTTTTTTGTATTGCAGGGGTGTGTGTTTTGTGTTTTGTTATTGCTTGGTGATTCATTTCTTGCCTGAACTAAAAAACCTCAAGATAACCAAACAAGTAATAACAACGCATGAGTCAGTGAAGGGATTATCATGCTCTGTGTCTGCAGAGATTAGGCTGTTTCTGCTGCATGTGCTGCCTACATTTTTTCAGCGCTGTGTGATCTGAGGAGACATTTCCTTTGCGAGTGTGTGTTCACGTCGACAGCTGGGAGGAAGTGAACACATGCACAAGGAGCAGCTGAAGGTCGGGGCTACATATGGGATGAGCTCGGTCTGCTGAATGCAGCTCATTCACATAGGACTAGTTTCAAACTCAACTTAACTTTGATGCTTAAACACAAGATCCTGTGGTTGTTTACAGAATGCACACACAAATAAGTCTGTCAACACCACTAAGATCCCAAATCCTTAAAAAAAAAAATCTAGGTGTGCTTTCATCAAACTTGATTGACAACATCAAGTAGCAACTCCGCGACTGTTGTCCGATTCAAATGATGACATTAGATCCTGATTGGTGCATTCAAGCGTATGAAAACCACCTTTCTCCAACGTGAACACGCCCACTTTAAACTAACACAGCTCAAGGCTGTTGAAACATCTATTGTGCTAGTTAGCAATGAAGAAAATATCCTTTTTTTAAAATCGAGATTACACTGATGGATTTCGGTTGGTCATGTAGGGGCATAATGACTGCATATCACATTTCTGTCATGTAATCACCATATCTAACACGATCATATCAGATTTCTGATCTCATTCATACTGAAGGAGAAGTCTCTGGTGCTGCCTGCATAACCTTTACTAAATGTCAGCTCTGGCTTCTGGAGGTAAACACACTCCAGCCTTGCGTATGAAACGCTTCCTTTTCCCAGCTATTAAAGTTTTATATCCGGGTCACACAACAAAAGCCTGTATCTCAGGTGTTTCCTCCCTGACCTCAGTCATGGTGGCCAGGAAACAGTCTCCTTTCATGACACATATGGCTTCGTTCAGACGCATTCTCCATAAACTTCCTCCTACAATCCGCAGCATGGGCTGCTGTGGTTGAAGCTCTTCTCCTGGCACGTTATGGAATAAGAGCTTTTGAATTTTTTATGCTCTTTTAATGGCTCGAACTAAGTGATCCTTCCATTCAGAACTGATTTGGGATATATTTCCAGCTTCCTCTTGATATCTCTGGGAAGTCTGTGGGAGCTGCTGCTCCATAATAAATGATGCGTCCTGCTCGCTCATTGGAGGAAACTGGATGGGGCAACGCGAGCGCTCGTCTTGAATGAGAAAATAGCACAAGTGAACCAAACGACGTGAACACACACACACACAGAGAGAGAGAGAGAGAGAGAGAGAGAGAGAGAGAGGAGAGAGAGAGGGAGAGAGAGAGCAGGCTGACAGTGGCCAAACCACTGAGTAACACATCCACACAGAGAGAGAGAGAGAGAGGGACTGAGCCATTAGAAGGGCTTTTGGAGTAAACACATTCTCGTCATTGGGAGCTTTTTATTTATTATTATCATTTTTCGTATTAGTGTTAGTAGGCTAATAGTAGTTGAAGTAATAGTAATATTATTGCGGCATTCGCGTCATTGCGAGCAGTGCGCATTCCTGGGCAGGATTTGCGCATCATCGTTTATTTCCTGTTTCGTCTTTCTGCGCACTGCACGAGCGCGCTGTCCGGGGGATTCTACCCGGGAGGAGGCTGTCGGAGGTCGGCCATGCCCGAGCTGCGCGTGGCGACGCGTCTCGCGAGCTGAGGTCCCTGTTCCTGTGTGTTGAAGAGAGACATGGAACAACAGCTCCGCGCGCCGGAATGCAAAAACATGGACGCGTGTCTGAGGCGACTGAAGCAAGAGCTGGTATGTTCTCCTTATGTAAAATATATATATTATAATTCATAACATTTCCTCGTATGAGTCCCTGCCTGTCATATCACAGCTTTTTAACTTTGGATGCGCATTAATCCTCATTAATCTGTGCGGGTTTAAAGCTTTGAGCGGAGCAGAGGCACGTGCCCCCCCTCTCCCCCCCGTCCCGCATCTGGGACAGATGTTTTCACCAGTTTACCTCCCCTATGCAAATGTAGAGTTTAAAGCTTCCAGTGAGAAATAACACATTTTAAATCATGGTGGTAAACTGCAACATGGCTGTGAGTGATAACAATGAGATCCCACTGAGTATCATCACATTGTTATGCCCCCATTGAATTTGTCACTGTCCCTCCTTTAATGTGTGCACATCCCATCCATCACGTCCAGTAAAGATGTGTTTGATGGTGGTGATTTTAGACAGCCATTTCTATAAAACACACACACACACACACACACACACACACACGCACACACGCACACACACACACACTTTCATTGAAATGTAAAGACACTTTCTGTAATCCGCGCCCTCACGCCACACTCATTTGGCAGTGGCACATCGTGGACCATTTTCAAAGCAGCCTCCACTGGCACAGTTTTTCATTTGGAGTCGTCTTCAAAGCAGACAGAGATCTTCTCTCTTTCTTTTTTTCACTCATTACAGTGTGTTTTGCAACACAACCTGCTGTGCCACTTCTTGATTCACTGCTCTAAATTAGCCACACGCCTCTGTGAAGTGAAACTTGAGATTTCAGGGGCGAAGTCGCTGATGCCAGGAGGACATGTCGCGTTGTAGCTGCCATATCACAGTTTGGTAACATGGTAGAAAAAGTGTCGAGCCTCGCGAGGGGATCAAACGGGAGAACGGAGAGCAGATGCCGGTTAAAAGAGGCGAGGCAGCCTTCCCCCTGCCCGGGACCATGTGGGATGCAATCTGTTGTTCAGAGAACGACGGGTGTGTACGCCAAGGTTGTCAGTTTCCTTTTTAGTGTGTCTGATTCTCATCCAGTGCTCACTGGAGAGCGATAACCACCCCCATCTGCAGCACAGAGATCTCTAACGTCTAACAGCCGGCTTGCAGCTGCAAGTCAAGTAGCTCTTCAGTATCACTTGTAACTATGCTTCAAAGACGGGGTTGTGGTTTTAGAGGGGTCATACCAGCCGTTTGGCATCTTTTTTATTTTATTTATGACTTCAACCTTAAACCACAGAGACATAGTTTGCAATCCATGGTTAACGACTTTGTGAGTGCACATGGTGTTTGCTACAAGGGAAAAAAATGACTGGTATTGCCCTTTATTATGTTGTGTTGTCTATTGTATTATAAAAAATGAAAGTGTCAAGTTATATAATTTATATAACTGTGAACTCAGCGCTTCACAGGAGACACTGTTAAAAAGCCGAAGCTGTATTAGCTCTAATTAAAGAGTGTGATATGAAAATGTGAGGGGGTCACAGGGAGCTTGAAGGATGAGGTGGAGGTGGGGGGTGCTGTCTGTGTGGGGTAGTGTCAGGTCACACATGACCATCTGACCTTTGACCTGACAAGATCAGGGGACTAGCTCTGGTATCTGCTGACCACATCTAACACAGGGTCGTTTGCAACTCTGAGCCGACAGAAAGGTTTTCATATCATCATCGTTAATCTAAATTAAAAAGATTAATTTGTCATCAGGCTTCTATTCAGTGTTGTAATTAGTTTCCATTTGTTTCTGTGAAGCACGTGACAAAGCTCCATGGTAATTGAGGGTCTCGCGCATGAGCAGGAGATTTCCCAGCTCCTGCATGAGTCATTATTCGTGTAGACAAACAGACAGACAAACAGACAGACAGACAGACAGACAGACAGACAGACAGACAGACAGACAGACAAAGTCGTTCCTCCCTGCTTGTTGTCAAAGATACAAACACCGACAAGCCTTTGACTCATCTTCCCTAAATGTGGGTTTCACACCTGCTTCACAGCGTCATTCCTGACACACAAAGCATAAATCTGAGCTTTTTGATATGATCACCGCTGTGGCCCACTCCTCCACCTCCTCCTTGGAATTAAACTCCAAAGCCGTTGAAGCGATCGTGTGTGGAAACTTTCTGCACCTCAACATTGAATATTCTTTGTTAACATCAGGGTGTGGGGTCAGAAAACTGTACACAACACGCAGCAGTGTAGTGCTTTCACAGCAGACTCGTTTGTTTTGTGCAACTCTCCAACCTGCCCTTCCTTCCCCTCAGCTAAAAGTGGCTGTTATTGGCAGCTGTGGAGTTTTGGCGAAGGTGAGAGCCGCGTTTGAGATGGAACAACAAACCCTTTACAAAGCCACTTTTTCACAGAGGCACAATGCACCTAAGATTATATATCATTGTTCACAGAACGGAAAATGAAATCAGTGCCCAATACAATTAAGGGCAGATATATTTTGTTTCTAAAAACAGAAGCGTGTTTCTACACGTCACCCCTGCTGGTATAAAATCAAGTCCCGTCCCTCCTCTCCACTGTTTGGCTTCACTGGAAAAAAAAAAAAAAATGTAAAATATGAGAATTATTTCTCATGGGCAATGGGCTCACTGAGGTTTAGGTCAACATTGTGCTTTCCACTGTTGTGGCATCTGTAGCGTCTGAATTTAACATTCTGTCAAAACATTTTTGTTTTGCGTACAGCCAAAAGAATCTGGAAATATTTATATTCAAAAGAAATGTATATACAATATCAGCTCCGCAAGATGTGATTCATCTTTTGGTTCAACCAGTGTACCACAAGGTAAAAACAATATATCTACAAACTATTACTGTTTTGTTTAGCTCAAATCTCTCATTTTAGCTCTAACGGTCTATGGTTTATCACAGTAAGCAGCTTATCTTACATAACACATAGCGATTTAAACCACTGATCATTTAAACATATGTTGGAATGCATGATATTTTTTCGCTTTATAATTCAAGCTGAACAACTCAAAACTCAACTGAATAAATAATACATCATTTTACATAACATGCAAATGCTTTAAAGCCGATGCAGGCCCACTCACTCCCAATATGACAGTTTACCGTAATCACACACACATCGCAGGAAACACTTCTGTGATTGTACCATCCCGGTAATGTTTGGGGAAGTATCTGCATACCTGACGTCAGACTTGACATTACAACTGAAGAAGTGGCCAAGCACTTTCGCTGCCCACACACAAGGTGCTGACGTCAACTAGTGTGTTACCAAGTGTCGAGCCAACAATTACTGCTTCCAGTGAAGATTAACAGAAGGGAAGACAACAGATTGGGACCCAGACTGTCTCCAAATATCATCTGCCGAAGATGCTGATATGGTTTCTAATCACCCTGCGTCCCCCACAGCAGCATCATTTGAGGACGCCGTAAATGAGTTCTAGCAGGAAACAAGCTATTAAACCATCTCCCATCTTTTAAAAGGCCACCAGGGAGCCCTCCACTGGGCAGCAGGTCATAGAGACAGTGACAGATTTGAGTCGGTCTTAAACGGACAATTAACTAAAGGTCGATTCCTGTTATTTGCCAGGCTTTTCAAATATTTTTGAAAAAAACAGAATGCTTAGTACCGTTATAAATATGTTTCCTTTTTTTAAAAATTTTCATTAACTGTAACTTAAACCTTACCTACCTAAACGTAACGCCCAAACCAAAAGTCTAATACAAAAAAAGTGGACGTCTATATATAACGACCACTGCGCCATGACCAAATACAAGAGCCATTCACGAGCCGTATTCTTTTATTGACCATTACTCACACTTGAACATGACCCTGGAGACGTTCACACCAAACAGAGTCACCATCTAAGCTCTATCATCAAAGTGGCATTCATCGCTGCGTGCACAGTAATTCATTTCTCTCAGTGACCTCTGCGCAGCTTTATTGCCCTCTTGATCATGACCCCAGGGTGGTCCACAGTGGTCTGTGGCGTAACCAGCAGTAAAGTCACAGAGACTGTCTCTGTATCACTCGGACAGAGACCCCATTCCTGTCCGTGACCCACACAGCTCACTATTCATTTTTAATTAGGGGTGGAGGTGAAGGGAGGAGTGCACCAGAGCTGTTGCTGCAGGCAGGCTCCCTCTAAACAGGAAGACCCTTTGGGCCTGATAACCTTGGCCTAGCTGTTCCCTCCTCCTTCCAGCAACTAACAAACAACAACGGTGAATAACCAGCAATGTATCATCAGCATAGAGCAGGCGTTTGCTTTAGATTTGTGTTTGCATTTCATTTTCCACCGTATAATCCAGTTAATGTAATAAGAGCGAGCGCAAAATGCACGCACACACACCTAAGCCTTCAAACAAAAACACACCAACAGAAGCAAGGCAAGTCATAACGTGTGTGCGTTTGCAGTGTGCATTTATTTTCCCAGCATACGCGTGACGGAGGTAATATCAAGCTCAGAGAGCTGGATCGCAATAGACAGCAGAGGAGATTCAGTGATTTATTTACAGTTTGTGGTATTTAATTCACTGACATGAATATTGAATGGGCTCCGGATGCATCTACAGAATAGATTAATCATGACGTGATAATATGAAATAAAGGATCAACAAACAACAATTTATTTTTAATTACATTGGCCAGATATTTTTTAATAAGCATCCATCCAGCATTAAGTCAAGACTGCCAGCAATTGTACTTCAACTTTGGAGTACTCAGCTCTTAATGGGCAATTATGTACGGTTGGCTGGCGTCACTGCAGCCAGAAGAGGAGAAAGGAGAAAAGGGGGTGAATCTGGTCACTCCCTGTTTGTCTGCATTGTATCCATTTAGCAAACATTAGCTTCAGCGTGTCTTGTCTGTTCTGCATTCTCTGTGTATTGTCCTAACATAACCCTAGGCTGATTCACACATTAACATGAGCATCTGCATCATCAGGGCCTCAACGAGGAAACTGCTGTCGGATGTTATTTTAAAGTCGGTTTGATCTTAGAGGTGGAGAATGAAGATTGAGACGGCTGACATATTCAGGCCACAAAGTTCAGCCCCTGCGGTTAGTTGGCATGGTAAAGGTGCAACAATAGGGTCTATTTTACTACTATTCGTTTGTTCCCCTGGGCGGCATATGAATTATTGATGTTCCCCCATAATAGAAATGTCAGTAAACAACTCGGTGCATTTTAAATAACCAGTGGGCATGTTTGTCTTTTGGGGATAATGGAAAAGTTGCATGCGAAGGCTAAATTAAGGTGTTTTTGGTTAGCATGTGCGAACAGGTGCAGTCTTTCAGACTCTGCTAACATTTCAAAAACGCATTTAACATATATATATAATGGTTAGCAGCTCAAAGTGCAGTAATCCCCAGCTGATCCATGTACACACTTTAACAAAGCCACATGTCTGCATCTGAAAGTGTTACAACAAAGCTCCACACATCATCTTGTCTCCAGACTTGTTGACCTTTGATGTGCAACAAAGAAAACCATAATTATGCGCTCTTTCCCAGCCTTTCCCAGGGCACAGGCAATTACAGCTAATGAAGTCAGCCATATGTAGACGACACAAAGACAAGAGACAACCTGATTGCGCTAATTACATACACCTAATTTAGCAATCCAACGGGAACTCCGAGGCTTTTGTTGTTCCCAAGCATGTGCACTAGTTATATAGGTATATTATCTGATCTAAGCAATTGATGCCCTCATGCATCTATTTAGCTCTATATGAGTGATGAGTTAAGTACCCAGAGGTTTAGTAACGGGTGCATCCCAGGTCAGCTGAAGACTTGGATGACCCGCCACCATCCCAGACCCAGGCTACCAACAAGCTTGGGAACGTGGGGTTGCCGGTTTATTCCCCCGGATTGGCTGAAAATCGGTCGAGACGCCGTCATCTGTCCTCTGCCATCCACCACCTTGGGCCCTTGAGCAAGGCCTTTAACCCCTCGAACTTGCTCCCTGGGTGCTCCTTGTGGTGTAGCCTACTGCTCTGCATGTGCATTCTGTGTTTGTACTAACTGTTTGTATTAAAAACATGTTCTGTACTCTGGAATGCAGAAAGTTAATGTCCCCATGTGGGACTATTAAAGGTGTTTCTTCTTCTAGAGTATTGGAAAAGTGTCGAGAGATGAAGTGGAATGGCCTTTGAATATACAAACTTAACAAACTGAAAATTAATCATGAAACCGTTTAAGTAATCAGTATTTTTAAATTATTAATTAAGTCATTAAGCAAGAAAGGGCAGCCAATTAGACAACGGCCTCTAATTTAGATGTTTTTTTTAATTTTATTTCAATGCATTTGAATTTAAATATCTTCAGGGTTCAAATATCATTTAGCGTCAGCAAAGGTTAAACATTTTGATGGATGTAATCAGATATTTTCTTGTTTTTCTCATGGCCAGTGTTTGATTTTCTTTAATCATAATTAGATCATGTAGTTTACTGCAGTAATTTATTATTAGATTTGTCTATTTTCCACCAAAACATGTTTCTGGAACAAGACTATTTTCTCTCACGGTGCTTATGGGACTTTTTGTTTATGATGCTGTATCGCCAGTTGTCGCAGACAGCTATTTTTCCCACCTGGGGGGTTTGTAGAGGGGCAACACAATCACTGCTCCCCTAAGATTAAGTATCACAGCCTGGTGTTACACCTACCTCTTCCCCCCTCATGTGTTCTTATGGTGTCATCCATAATTTAATCCATCAACAGTTTTCCCTTCGACATGTAAACATATGGCGAGGGACCCAATACCCCCCATCTCACTTCCCTCAATCCCTACTCTTACAGCTGACTCTCACCACCCCTCTCACTATCTCCCCTCTCATTGTTCAGTCCCTTTCCGCCTGAGTGACACCTCACCCCCCCCCCCCCCCCCCCCCCCCCCCCCCCACCCCCACCCCTGCCGCCATGCGGGGATTATAGCCTACACAGGGCACGCTGATTGGCTGTCACACCCGTCGGCGTCCCCCCATTGGAGAGGAATACATATGGGGCAGTCACACTGAGCAGTTTGAAAGGTGAGAGACAGTGACAGGCTGGCAGAGGTGAACACCAACAACAACAACAGTGAGACAGACAGGGACAGTTATACCTCCTGCTTTGTGAGTGATTATACAAGGTAAGGGAACAGTGTTTGTTTTTCGTAATTGAATATTCCATCATACGACGAGCTGCAGTTAAAATAAGTGTTCTTATATTTAGAGATTTATTTTGAAAGAACTCATCAAACAGCCGCTTCTTCTCACTTTTTTGTTTTGTTGACATTTGCTTTGACGTGAATGATACTGACAGTTCATGTGGAAATGACAGTGAGCGTTTCTCATCGCTGCATTTTTCCAAACGTCTTACGTGCCTTCACTTGTCTTTCCACAGATGTCAATTGTGTTAAATGCCTGGCAGGTTTATTCATCAGTCATTCTCTGCCTTCATCGTTGTGCATGTTTGTAAATGACTGAGGATAAACCTGTTGTAGCTAGAGAGCTGAGTCAAAGTCTGGCTGGGAGTGTGCAGTGACTCACGTCCTCAAGTTGTGGGTCAGGACGTTGCCTCTGGGTTTTCAGGAGAAGACGGTTAGTCAGGTCACGTGACGCTGGCTCAGAAACAGATGAGCACGGAAGCAGAGCAGATAAAGGCAGCGTGTATGATTACTACTGCACAGTGTTAGGGTAACTGTAAAGAAGGACAACACAGTTCAAAAAGCAGTGTGATTTAATAGTTCACCAACAAAACCCAAAGGTAGAAATCACAGGCAGGCAAACAAACAGTCGAAAATACCAACAGATTAAACAAGCTTCCTAAAAACAAATGCACAGCACAGGTAAGACACAGGTAACTAGAAGGCATGATTTGACACAGACTGATGGGCATGCTGGGCTTAAATACCCAACAACTAATCAGAGCAAATAATGATCAGGTGTGCTCACAAAATGGAGGGAAATAAAGACAGGAAGTAGGAGGGCGCAGTCAGAAGCTCAAACCAAAACAAAAACAGAAAACACATGACAGCGCCACATGGTTAAAATGTAAATAAAAGCACATGTTACCGGAACCTAAAAAGCAGAATCACTGACATTGATGGGTTAATAAATGGAAGGATTAAAATGCTATTATTAATTTATTGATTGAGAATTTTATTTTGAACATGTAAAAGCAAACAATAAAATAAGAGAAAATGAAAAAGGAAAAGAAATATGCAATGAAATAAGGAAAAAAGGAAAACGTGTCAAACCTGTACACCAACTCTATTGTTTAGTTTCTCTTAGCCGGTAGACGAGTGATAAGAAAGAAGAAGCTTGTGTGTTTTACAGCTGCCGTGGGTTGGATCCTCTCTCATACGCACGGCATATGGGACCCTGGTCTGTCATCCAAAACTAGGTCACATGACCAATAATCAAACGAGGTGCGCTGCCTGAAACAGACAAGAGAAGAGCACAGAGTCTAACAACACAGAGACAAAAGCAGGTCTTTAAACTCTGAATTTGATGTGAATTTGTGAGAGGTCAAACAGGTCAAATGATTTAGCCAATGATCTGCGGGTCTTTTATTGTTAAAACACACTGAAGAATTGCTGGTTTGTGTGTCTCATCTCTCTATTGCTCTCTGTCTCCCTGCAGCTGTCTATGAAAGAAGCCGGGGATGGCCTACACGATCAGATGAATTCAATGATGGGAGCCCTCCAGGAACTCAAGCTGCTCCAGGTTCAAACAGCTCTAGAGAACCTTGACATTTCAGGTCGGCCAATTAACCGAGGGATGCCACGTCCTGCTCAAACAGCTCCTCTGAAGACGTCTGCTACAGCAGCAGAAAAGACTCAAGGGTCACGTTTGAGACAAACCCTGCTGCGGGAGTCCAGTCTGAGTTCAATGCCAAGTCCGAGGCTGTCCATAGCAAAAAGCGACACCTTCAGCCATGATGCCAGCAGCCCATCGCAGAACAGAAGCCTCCTGGGAAGCTCATCTTCCTCAGCCTCCAGTCTGCAGAGCGAGGATGAAAGAAACCCAAGACCTGCAGGAAATGATAATGAGTCAAAACCCAGTAGGTGGTCAGGATACACCGCCCCCCAAGTGGACTTCTATGGACCAATGGTGGGAAACCCTCCGCAAGAGACTTACCCTAATAACCCACAGGCTCGTGCTCATGCTAATGCTGAGGTGGTAGATCTGCCTGGTATCCTGTACAGCCTCTCCAGAGAAGGTCCTTCAATAGACAGCGAGTACTCCCAGGACAGCACAGATGACGCCAGCGACTGGACATCTTCTCTCATGAGCCGCAGCCGCAACCGTCAACCCTTAGTGCTTGGCGACAATGTCTTTGCCGACCTGGTGGGCAACTGGTTGGACCTGCCCGAGGTGGAGAGGGAGGAGGTTGAGGAAGAAGCAGGAAGGAAGAGGAGAGAGGAGAGGACAGCAGATGGTGTTGGGGACAGACCGGACACCCCAGCTCACCCGCTGCGTCTCAGCCGCTCACAGGAGATCTGCAGGAAGTTCTCGCTGACCACAAACATTTTCAAGAAGTTCCTGCGCGGCGTCCGGCCCGACAGGGACAAGCTGCTCAAGGAGAGGCCGGGATGGATGGCACCCGAGCTGCCAGAGGGTGACCTCTTCAAAAGACCAAAAAAACAGGTTCCCAAAAGCTCAAAAGGCAGCTTCTACCTGCCATTCTGGGCAAACGGTCAGCAGGGCAAAGGCAGGCCGTGTCCTCATGCAAGTGATGACGAGAGGAGCCACCAACATCACTTCCCCCACCTTTACCAGCAACCATTTGCAGGGATTTATTTAGACAGAAGACAGCCAGAGAGTGGTCCGGAGAGAATGCATCCGTTGTTTGACCACAACACAGCTGTGTGGGTCTGACGGTGGTCTCAGGCCAACAGACTGCCACTGATGCCAGAGTGAGTGAGTGACTGTTGGGTGTTGTTTGTCGACAGCTGTTGGTGAATTTTGGCTGAGCTGTAGTGGAGTACGTGACTGAATGACTGAATATCTCGGCTACAGGTATCTTCCAAAACTGAACTCATGAACTTACCACCCACAGTGTGATTCTGCTGCGACTGAGAGATTATCAGGGCAACGTTTTGTCTGACAATCTAAAATAAAAACCTCAACTTTGATTACCGCGTGCGTGGAGAATGTGAGCGGGAGAGAGTCTGAAACAGAGTTACAAAGAGGCTTCTTTTGAAGATTTGCATCCGTTTTGTTTGTTTCATGTGTATATGGATTTCTGTTTTAGAAAATACGGTACTCAGAAAAAGACATTTTTCTCAGAATGTCACCATCATTATTACCGATTGTTAACATAGACACCCACAGCCACAAACCTATATCTCGCTGTCTGTGCATCTATGAATAGAAGCTCTAACTGTTGGATTGCATGGCTACTGTTTTTTTTATAGTGTTGCTATAAACAGCTGTTACTGAACGCACTGCCACTAAACACTAAAACGCTCCCTTTGGTTTCCAGGCCCCTGATGCCCTGGAAACTCAGGTCAAACCGCTCAGGGAATAAATGCAACACGGGAGGGAATTGCCACATTTAAATGCAGTTGTACACTTATAGAGTTTTGTCTTGTCTCATCTCATCTTACATGGTTATACACAACAGCAACACAGTGCGGGCCTCCTCCAAAGATCGCACCTCAAACGTTTGTTTTATTTTGATTCGGTTATCTTGTACTTTGTAGATGATGATTGTGTTTCATACTGTACATACAAAGGTGAATGCATTTCAGGTGTGTAACTGCGATGAGACAGTTGTGCATGGAGGTAAACATTTATTGTCTTCACAGATTCAAGTGAACAAAAATAAGTGTACAGATACATACAACTATACAAGCAACCTGCAGCAATAGCAGACATTTCCTGTAATATCTGAACGCATGATTTTCATTATACTGCACAGATCATTATGTCAGTTACAGTAACATTTCTGTTCTCTTACATGTACACAAATCCACCACACTTATAACCAAAGCACAAAATGATTTCTGTATCTATTCGGTTGTACCAACAAAAACTTGTCATTTTCACAACAGTTAAGCACAAACTGGCCTGTTTCATTAATTGATATGAATATAGTGAGTATCCCTCAGGATGACAGATGACACTGCCCGTTCTCAAACTGTTTATTTTTATTATTATGCAAGGACAATCTAACTTATTCTAATAAAAAAAAACAAAAAACAGTCAAGTTCAAGCAAGTTTCAAATAAGATGCTAGACCAATCAACTTGGCCAGCAGGGATTAGGCCTCGGGTCTTTTGAGTGTCTTGGCCAGATGATCCATATGGTGTTGTCTCAGTATTCAGGTCAATACATACCACAGGCACAGAGGGTCCAACACACACACATACACACACACACACACACACACACACACACAAAGAGTTTTTGCTGAGCAGGTCGTGCTGTAAGGCACAGTCAAAGATGTCAGTGTGTGTATGTAAATGTAAACATTTATTTCTTCCTATTTACAGTCGTCTATGTGTAATTTCCAGCACTGTCGTCGGTATTCTTCTTGGTCAGGGTTCTGTGAACCTTCAGTAGTGACTCCGTTGTGTGCACTGTACAGCGTTCAGGCTCTTTGTAAATTAAAACTGTTTTGAGGAACGAAATGTCACTGTCTGTCTTGACTTTAGTTTTGTGCATCAAATGATGTATTTATGACTGCATCATGAGCATCTGGCAAATCATGTCCAGATAACAGTGCCTGGGTGATATGGTTGACATTAACAACAAAATAAACCTCCTGTTAAAAATAGTTTGATTCCAAAAACTCTGAAATTGGTTTATAATCCTGCATAGCAAGAAAAAAAAAGACCCTTGCATCAGGCTGTGGCTCTTAGTGTGATTTGTTTCTGCTCTGCATCCACACTTTACTGCGAGAGCAGTAAGTGCTGCTGCATGAATAACGGGTTCACTGAGGGCAAAGCGGCAAGTCACTCCCTGCCTGTGCATGAACCGTGCACTAAAATGATTCTAAATCCGAACCACAACTCCATCACTGTCTTCAATAAATAAACAAAAGCAACATGGAATCCTCCGCTCAGGAGCTGATCACAGGCACTTCATGACACTCTGACGCTTTTTTTACGAGATACGCCATCAAACCACATGAAGCGCTTCATCACCCTGCTCTTTCATGTGGAAACAACTCCAACATAATACTCTGTGGCTGCTCTGAAGACGACAACGTTTAATTTATTGACTGATTAGATAAACATCAGCTGTCAGTGGTTAGTTTCTCAGAATAAATCATAATGAATCTGCTGTGTAAGTCATTTTCATTAAAGAAAAGACTGAACAGCACAGTCAGTAAAGATAGAGAGAGAGCGAGAGAGAGAGAGAGAGAGAGAGAGAGAGAGCACAACAACAGCTGCAACTGTAGTCTCTCCTTCCCTTGTTTAGTGTCCCTCGGGATCCCAACAGTGGACGCTGACTGTCTGACCACCCCCTTACCCCCCCTCCCCCTCCCTCCAGTCCCAGCTAGTCAGCTGTCGCTCTCTCACAGCCTCACACCATCACTCCCACCCCAAATCTGGGGCACACGATGCCTGAGCACAGCACAGTTCCACGTCAGTGTCTGCACGGCAGAGTCTGCAGACGGGGCCCGGTTACAATCAGCAGTCAGCTGTGACTCATTGCATGAACACAGTGATGAGGCTAATATCATGGTCATATTAAAAAAAAACGGGGCATGAGGGGGAGACCTGTATGAGGTGAATGAGTGTGCATGTCTGTTTCTGTGACCTCTGGATCCGACCGTTGGTTAATTTCCTGCTAAGCGCTCATCTTTCAATAAGTCCTCAGCTGTGTGGCCACACAGCTCCAGCTCCGGCCCTCAGGAATGTGCTCACGTTTCACTTTTTCTAATCGTCAGCAACTAAAATTCCAGAGACGTCGCTCAGCGTGGCTTTCTGCAAGACGTTCCCACAAGAAACACGAGACGTCCTCACATACACACAAAAACTGTAGGTCATTTGCAACAGCACATACAACACACCCCCCTCCCCCCACACCACTGGAAATTAAAGTCTGCATCTTCAAGCCACAAAGCGGAGCACGATTTGGCAGAGAGAGAAATGCAAGAGTTAAATCCAGGGTGAATTATGCGGGATTTAACATCTGGCCGCTTTGCAGTCACACGAGATAAGACTCACACTCTTATTCTGCCAATGCACACAAAGATGAACTTCACAGGCACGAAAAGGAAGCTGCATTAAACATTATTAACTTTTGACTTTTAATGAGGTGAAAAGGACAGAGCATCATACACAAAACACACTTTGTCACACTTTGATTATTGTGTTTTGAAAAAAGTGCAAAACATTTTTAAACTTTTTTATATACTGTATATATACAGTAGATTTCAGATTCAACGGAATAGACTTGTTTCTGACTGTCTAAACAAGCATTGAAAGCATGTGGGAAATTATTATGGGGACTTTTCATTATTATCTGGGCCTCTTTTAAAAATAATTTTGTTTGTTTCATAATTCACTAATTTCTAAAATCCTGACCGAATCACACACATAGATACACACACAGATACACACTATGATTAATAAAAGCTACAAATGACCTTCTAATAGTGTATTGTGCTCAGGTATCTTTTTGCCATTTTAAATAACCCATCACATTAGCAGTGTCGTTAGTGAAGCTGACCTACAGTGTGTGTCTGTGAACAAAACACACATGTGGACACTCACTGACAAAGTGCACCAGGACTGCTCCCTGATGTTCTCCATCAGTGGGAAACCTTTCTGAAAATGAAACGCACGTTAAAGCAACACAGCACATATTTCTTGTCTTTTCCTTTTAGTCATGAGTGCAACATGACGCTCCCTGCAGACCACCCTCCTCTGATGCCATGATGGATATCTTTAGGTGCTCTGACAGTTGAACCTAATACACTGGAATGTTTCCACACTTTGATCTCCACTCTGCCTCCCGGCCTATTGTGAATCCGCGGGATCCAGCGTGTATTTGTACAAATGGAGTCTGATGTTGCTCCAGAGTCTTATTCCACCACAGACTGGCAGAATGCTGCCGGTGCTGTTGTTTTAGGGCTGTCGGCTCTTTGGCTCCTGCTGTGTTCTGCACATAGTCTCACCAGTGGGGTGAAATCTGAAGCGGTGGCGCTAAATATACAGTTGGGATTTGTTAGTAGGTGAAAAATATTGATCTGTCAGTTAAAACTGGTTAATTATCTAAAAAAAAAATTTTAAAAGTATAACGATTTTCACTTCAACATAAAGAGTTGTTAGTTTTCATTCAGACCCGGATCTGAAATTGTGCTGTATGTATAATAATGGACATTAAGTTTTATATTAGAATAGAACAGCTTTATTGTCATTGTACATCGCCTATAATGAAATTACAGATAACAATGTGAGGAAAGACATTGAATTATTTTCTGTTGGTTCAGTTTCTGTCAACAGGAGCAGCATGAAGCCCACTTACTCCCACAATGATGATATCACACATAACAACACATCATGAGAGTTTCCTCTAAATGCATCACAGTGTCTGTCATCGTTAAACAAGAGCTGGTTTCTTTCTGCCAGGCGGAGAAAGACTCATCCACCACCAGCATGGCTGATGTACAGCACACTGAGACAAGAGGTGGCCTCTGCTAATGGCTCAGAGGCCATCGTTTGAACTTCACCCCCCCGCCACACACACACACACACACAACAAAAGCATCAATTTTCATGAGGCCGATCGCGTCCCCTCTGATTCTCTGACAGCCTGCAAACAGTAAATAACTGAGCCTTGTACTTAGCCGGTCTTATCTGTGCAGGGTGTTGCTCTTATTAAGTGGCTGTTTGCACTCACTTTCTTTAACAGTAACAGACAGGCGACACACAAACACACACACACATATACACACACGGTTTATGTGCAGATCCACTCCATCCAACCTCCACCCCTTGCTCCATTTATTTATCCCTCTCCCACTATTCCTCATGTGTCATTTCTGTACACACACACACACATCGCCCCAGGGGGTCTGCCGCTCTTCTCCACTTTCATTAAATCATAAACCGAGCGCTCCTCATCATCATTAATCCAAATTAAACACAAATCTCCAGTTCTGACTCGCACCCACATGCAGTTATTTAACGCTACATCCTGTTACTCAACATACTGTAAGTCATCATCCACAGCCATTTCATATGTCTGTCCAAAAACTAGACTGTGCCTATTATATCTGCCTATTAAATGCCAGAGGAGGCATTTAAACTGGCACCATCACCACCATGTTAAATGCAATTATAAATAAATCTGCATATAATAATATACTACACACCTGGTTTACATGGGGATAGTAGGAAAAAAATACACCTCATCACTGACCCATCCTCTTCTCCTGACCCAACATATAGATGGACCCACCAATCATGGTCCCAGTTCCCTCTGGGATCAGAATTGCAGCCGATCATTCGAGATGAATTCAAATGTCCTCCTCATCATTCAGGCTGGACCACTGGTCCTGCATCACTGACCCTCCTCAGAGAGAAGCAAGAGAAACTGGGACGGTGGATTCAACAGTAAATATCAGTAGTGTGTTTGTATCAGTGTGTGTGTATATATACATATACATAATTCATACAGATGGAAGTCTAACCTGATTAAACAATGAACACACGGCAACATTTCAAAGCACAACAGGAGAACATGTCCCCCCCCTCCTCTTTTATTTTATTTGCCTCTTCCCCCACCTCTTTTCCTCCATCACCCATCTTTCATTTTCCTGCTTTGTCCTGCGACAATAACGCACATTGCAAACATAGGCTCGGTGTTGCATCAGTTTAGAGGGTCGGAAATCATTGGCAAAAACGCTGTGAACTATAAACATGAATCTTAACCCTGTTTTTATGCCACTCTCCTCCCGTCTGCTGTTGTTCTACCCCGTAATGAGGAGGAGTGAAAGAGCGCGAGTGAAGGGGAGGAGCATCTCTGCCCTTTATTTTGGTCTGAATAAGAGGAGGGAGAGGAGCCTGATGGGATGAGATGACACATTCTCTGCCGTTGCGGAGGAACAGCAGTATCAGGAATGTGTAATGTGTCATTGCATGTGTGTATACTCTATATATACACATAGGTATGTGCATAGATATATAGTGTATATATAGAAATATGTATGTATTTATATACTAAACCTCACAAACTAATAATCTAAATAAATAATAATAGTAAACAAAGGGCACTTTTCCACTAGCCTCACCTCGGCACACTTTGTGCACTTTTCCACTCGGTCCCAGCGGACGAAAAACGTTCCAACTTTGGACCCACTCGGCTATGGTTCCAAGCGTGCTAAGTCTACCCGAAAACTGACGTCAGAGGGCTGCTTTGCAGGATTGGTCCGGTGGTTTCTGGGTAGGGCTCCACAATTTATTGTTTGAGAAGCGCAATCGTGTACCGTACAGTGCCATACAAATGTTTTCAAATGAATTTGAGGGAACTGGAATTTCCAAATCTTTTCGAACACGAAACCAGTGGATACATGACGTTTCATTTGAAACCATAATGGTGTGGATGTCGCCTTAAACTCAGCATAGGAGCACCACAGGGGTGCGTGCTTAGTCCGCTTCTGTATGCTCTTTACACCTATGACTGTGTCCACACCCACTCTTATAACATCATAGTAAGGTTTGCGGATGTCACGACAGTGGTTGGACTTATCTCTGGAGGAGATGAGACCGCCTACAGGGATGAAGTCCAGGGACTGACTGAGTGGTGTTCAGGGAATAATCTCACCCGGAATTCCTCGAAAACTAAAGAAATCAACATCTTCTGGCGGAAAGTTGCAATCCCCGGACTACTGTACATCAACAGGGAATGTGTTGAAAGAGCCCTTTCCTTCAGATTTCTTGGCACACACATCTCTGGAGATCTCTCCTGGACCGCCAAAACCATGGCAGTGGTCAAGAAGGCACAGCAGAGGCCCTACTTCCTGAGAATTCTCAGGAAAAACAACCTTCAAGAGAAGCTGATGGTGCTCTACTACCACTCCGTCATTGAGAGTGTGAGCAGCTGCTCAGCCACAGATAGGACAGCACTTCAGAGAGTCATAAACACCGCCCAGAAGATCATCCATTGTCCAGGATAAGGGTTAGTCAACATCTTGAAAGACCCATTTCACCTGGGACATCATCTGTTCAACCTGCGGCCCTCTGGTAAACGCTTTAGGTCCATCACGTCCAGGACAAACAGACTTAAAAACAGTTTTTACGTCCCTGCATGCAGTACACTATGTATATTTGTGTGTATGTGTGCCGAGAGTGAGGTAACGAATGGTTCTCTGTTTACCTCAGCTTTTCGGAGCTCTGTGATTAACTCCCCCGTATATATCCCAAATTAAAGACGTGTGCTTCAACTTCGACCCCGGTGGAGCAGCTCCACATAGCACGGCCTCACCCAGAGCCGGGGCAGCTGTTGCGGCCTGGCGATTAGAGGACACTTTCATTGATTCCAAAACAAGCCCAGTGTGGTGAAGCTGAGAGTAAAGCGAAACATCTCTACTGCTGGTGAGAAACCGTTATAACATTCCTGTGACACTCCCTGCTAAAAAGAGCTGCTTGCTTGTGCGGTTTTGAGCGAAGATGGGGTCAAAAGGCAATTTTACCAACTTATAACACAGATCATGACACAGACCTCCTTTAAAACATTTGATAAGAAATGACAAAACGACTGGGTAATGTAATATCTAACGGATGAACTAAAATGACAGTGATGCAAAAGGCTTTTATATCACCGTGTTCCCTTTTTTAATGTAATTGCAGAACAGAAATTAGGGTTTGTTTTCCCGATCAACCAGTCGATTCATTTGAATTAGCATCAGTGCTCATGGAAATCCACAAGCACTGATTGAGGTTTTTAGACTTTGAGCCATTGATATGGGAATTTGATTATTTGAAGGCATTGGGAGCAAAAATATCAATCTGTATTATGGCCTCATAATAAAGTTAAATAGTCTGTGACGTCCAAATTGGTTGTTCAATATTTCCAAACTAATCAACTTAAGAAATTAAGAATAACATAGACTGTTCCAGAGTAAAGAGAAAAAAAAGTAAAGTCGAAATATAGTGTTGTTTCTTCCAAGAGATGTCAAAACAATCTATTTTCGACCTCTGAGGATTACCAAAGTTTCCCTACATTTCTGCCAGCTCATCCAATGTGGTGGATTGACGGGCTACAAAAGAGACTTGGGATATATGCGTTTGACCACTTATGTTAAGACAGTAATAGACCATAATGAGTGGCGTGAAAAGCCCATTAAGCAAGTTTAAGGTACCTTAAACGTCAAGGTCGTTCAATCGACACAATGGATTCTTGGCTCTCTAAAAACAATCATCCATTAGCCACCATTCTCTACAGGAAAGTCCAATGAGATTTATTGTGCCGCAGATGGTGAAAAAAACCCCAGCAGTGACGCGGAAATGAAACCACAGAAAAATTAAGGTCAGTTACAAATATTCACCAATGGGAGCTGCCAAGCACGTCCCAGTGCTCCAGTAATGCGTGACTTGCTCAAAGGCACCACAGTGATATTCAGTATGGAAGAGTGGCCTATTACTCACTCATACACTCCCCCAGTGTTGCCAGCTGGATTATAACTCTCCATTACCAGCTCTTGTTTGTTCTTTTAAACCTTTGGGCTTCTGTTTCCCTCTTTAAAAAAAAAAAAAAAGCGAGTCAGGACATCTTGCTTGTAGCTGAATTGAATTAACTATGAGCGTCACGCTTCACACGAGGCTTGGACCCAAATGCATGAGAGGCAATGAGAGGTTTCGCGAGGCTTTAACCAAGCTCAGCGGAACAATTTAATAAAGACAGAGGTGTGGAAGCAAGACACAGCTCAACAGACAATCACTGACTTCACTTACTAAACACTGACAAACCTAACTTTACCAATGCAATGACTTGACAAGAACAAGGACATGAAAAGACACAAGACACACTGGCAACAAACAAAGGGAGGGAGGAGTTTATATAGGGAGTGAGGCTGTGTCCGAAATCGCCCCCTAACCCCTATATAGTGCACTATATAGTGAGCACACCATTTTGTAGTGGTGTCCGAAACCTTAGGGATCATAGCATGTCCACTATATAGTGCACTCAATGTATCCCACAATTCACCGCGAAATGTAGTGAACATCCGATGGTCACTAGCCGGACCAAGATATCCCATCATGCATTGCCAGAAATTCTCTGGGCTGCGCGGAAGTGAAAATAGCGGACGGACGGGAGGGAAATATACATAAATATTATAAAAGCGGAACAATTTAATAAAGACAGAGGTGTGGAAGCAAGACACAGCTCAACAGACAATCACTGACTTCACTTACTAAACACTGACAAACCTAACTTCACCAATGCAATGACTTGACAAGAACAAGTACATGAAAAGACACAAGACACACTGGCAACAAACAAAGGGAGGGAGGAGTTTATATAGGGAGTGAGGCTGTGTCCGAAATTGCCCCCTAACCCCTATATAGTGCACTATATAGTGAGCACGCCATTTTGTAGTGGTGTCCGAAAGCTTAGGGATCATAGCATGTCCACTATATAGTGCACTCAATGTATCCCACAATTCACCGCGAAATGTAGTGAACATCCGATGGTCACTAACCGGACCAAGATATCCCATCATGCATTGCCAGAAATTCTCTGGGCTGCGCGGAAGTGAAAATAGCGGACGGACGGGAGGGAACTATACATAAATATTATAAAATATAACAAAATACGACAATAAAAAGTAGGCTACAGGAAAGTAATCAAAAGCCTCTAATTTAATAAAAATGCAGTGGTAAACAAACAAGTATTTTATGAGACGACAATAATGTGGTACGTTTTAATTGTGCGACAGCGATGACGTAATTACCGGCGCCGAGAGTAGTGTCCGAAAGATTTTTCTGTTGAGCTTACTACATAGTGCACTACATTTATATCCCCTATGTAGGGAGTAGGGAGTAGGGGTTAGGGGGCGATTTCGGACACAGCCTGAGAGTAATGATCATCAGGTGCAGACAATTAGGGAATCAGACAAGGCACTGGCAAAGAGAGACAAGGTGCCAACAGGAAGACAAGAAACCTTTAACAAAAATAAAACCGGTAAAACAAAACTAAACTGCAAGACAATGAGAAATGTAAAGTTGTGTGTGTGTGTGTGTGTGTGTGTGTGTGTGTGCGTGTGTGCGTGTGTGTGTGTGTGTGTGTGTGTGTGTGTGCAGCTGCTAGCAGCTTAGAGCCACAGCATGCTCAATAATGCCACAAATAAATCACAATCACCGTGGAAAATTTAAAATGTAATGTAATAAATTTGGTGACTCATTTACTATTGATCTAGCGCCATCACTGGGTCAAAAGTGTAATTTGATCAACACTTTGACCAAATCTAAGTAAAACTGGTAATAATGGTTTTTTCAAAACATTGATTCAGGACAATTCTGTCTATACTCACACAGTTTACCAAGTGAATCTTCTGTGTAGACCGTGTATTACTGTTATTAGTGGTTAAGAGCAAATTTCTTATTTGGTGGACTTGTATGTTATGTTTCTTCATTTTAGGATGAGAACCATCATAAAGTCTCTAAAGACAGCAGGCATTGTATTATTGTATACAAATGCCTCACAGTCATTACATATGGGGGTCTTACAGGAGATAAACACATTGCACCTTTCCTTGTAACAGTACTTTAAACAGCTTTTTGTCCCTTTGTGAGTTACACACAAAAAAGCCTCACTTGGATGGAGATGTTTGTATGTGTGTGTGTGTATGTGTGTGTCTGTGTGCGTGCGTCCCGGAGTCAGCTCATCCCCGTGGGGGCTCGTGGGGCTACAGACTGTCCTACTGGTTTTATTAACCAGTTGCTCCTCGGGGCCACATGAAAACACAGTTGAGCTTGTTTTCTGCAGACAGAGCGTCACTGTGCCACTGGTGTCAGACTCACACTGGCTCAGATTGTTTCTTTGTCTGTTCCCAGAGTCACGACTGGGGTGCAGTCATATTTACATTGTAATTTTGGCTCTTACAGTGGCTGCTTCATAAAGAGGCCTTTCCCTTATCAGCTTCCATTAATGCAAAACAAATGCTCACGTGCTGTAAAATCTTGAAATACTTGTACTAATATATCATTATCATTATCAATAGACCATACTGCAGAATATGATTGATAAATCTATCTGGTACCATTTCTGCAGTGGCAGATAGGGCCACGTTCAGTGATCGTCATTTCCACAACACTGGGAGAGCGAGTAGCGATGGCAGCATATGGTGTAGACAGGACATGTGACAGTGTGTAAAAAAGCCTGTGGCTGGAACCCTTCCCCCCTGGGGCTCCTCCAGCCTGTCTGCATTAAACGAAGCCTGTCTTCCTCCTTTGCAGCTGCAGCTGCAGCTGAACTGTAACGATGCTATATAAATGACAGACGCACACATTGTTCCTTACCCGCACTGCTTCCTGCTCCTGCAAAACCCATGTGTCATTTTATTCTTCCTTGGTCCAAAAACAATTACTGAGTCAACGCATCATCAAAATGTCAATAATACAAACAACCTCAACATTACTGCGCTGACGGATGTTGTTGTTGCTATGAACACATCATGTTATGAAAAGAAGAGACGGGATATGTTAGAATGACACGACCTTTTAACCTCACATACACTCACACACACACAAAGCAAACCCCAAAAGCTTAAATGCATGCAATCACACTAATAGTGAACTTCCCTCACATGCTGCTGTACAACCGCAGATTCATTTAAACAAGCACTTGTGTCATGTTTTGTTTTATTACGTTCATGATATTTAGAATTTATAAATTGTAATTTCTATGTAAAATTGTATATAATTGGACTAGACTTGTTGTTTCTTCACAAAATTCATTATCATACCAATACTGCAGGAGAGACTGACTGAATGCATTACAGTACTGCAGCTCACACTGTGCCTGTATCTCATCATTATTAAGACAGAGGTGTGATGGGAGCAGACAGATTGACAGGAAGCCCTGGAGGCTGGAAACAGTCAATAGTAACCTTCAAGTCACAGAGGAAGAGCAGCAAGTTCACCTGAACCCACATCCATCCATCCATCCATCTATCTATCTATCTATCTATCTATCTATCTATCTATCTATCTATCTATCTATCTATCTATCTATCTATCTATCCATCTATCCATCTATCCATCCATCCATCCATCCATCCATCCATCCATCCATCCATAGCATGTATGGCTTTATAAAGAAAAGCACACATGCAATTTTCAGTGGATGTCTCACTCACTCACTCACTCACTCACTCACTCACTCACTCACTCACTCACTCACTCACTCACTCACACACACACACACACACACACACACACACACACACACGCATAAAAAACTACTTTCAAAGCCCTCAGACCCAGACGGCTAAACCTCTCATAATGTACACAGATTTGTATATATTTTCTTGTCTTGTTCTTCTCATTTTACCAATGGCGCATTGGAACCGTGTGGCAATCCCCAGGTGAGGGCTGAATGTGTAAGCAATTATACCTCGGAATGGTTTTCCGAGGGCTGATTTATCTCCACAGTGCACTGGGAGCAAATTATGAGCCCCAGCTAGTGCACAATAAAACCGCTTTGAGACAAGCAATGAATTTCATCAAGTCTTAGAGTGGGAGAACAGGGGAAAGAGAGCCAACCACCCATTCACAGAGCCATCAAGTCTACCTTGTGCTGAGCTGCAGATGAATGCAGCATAGGGAAGCCTGCACAATCCCAGAGAAGATATTCATTACACCAAAGTCAGCAGAACAGGAGAGGAGGATTCAGTGAGAGAGCAGCCATCTCCAGTGTCTCTCATTTCAAGCTCTAAGCCACATTTCCACAGTTCAGGAAAACCGTCTACTGAAACCCCCAACCCCCACCATCATGAATAACTACACAGGCCAATGACCTGCTACTCTATCACAGGGGGCGAGGACAAGGTTATATTAGCAAAGAGTGGGAGCAGAAGAGAGAATTGCTATTGTAACATTATGAACACCACTGCAGCCATCACCTCCTCTCTAAAGACCAGGCACAAAGATACATCAGCACTCATATTACGCGCACACACACACACATACACACACACACAGTGCTGCAGACACGTGGGAGCTTGTGACCAGGAGGGAGAATGAGGTAATGATGAAAAAGCCCTTAGCAGACAGAGAGACAAAAAGAGAGGAGAGGCTCCTCTAATGAGCTATTGACATTTTCAGACATACTTGGCTGCTTGATTGAAAAACATCAGCCACTGATTTTCCTGGAAATAAAAATGTATTCTTTGCACCGAAAACTAAAAGGATGCTCTATATAGCAACACCTGAATAGAGCCGGAAAAAAAAACAAACAATGAGGTTTTATCTGATAATAGAAAGCAGGACATTACAGATGAGTGCCGCAGATGAGAGATTAAAAACAATCGCAGTGGAAGACAAATGTAGAGGATCACATCGCAAAAATGCTATCAATAAATCAATCAAGAATGAAATTACGAAATCCGTTTAATGCTCATGCATATATTATACACAGAATGCATGGTAAAAATCAATCTGCAATGGTCTCAGCGCAGAAGAACAACCAATTACACACAATGAGGACATGATTGAATGATACACTGTATATCTCCTGATTCACGTCACAAATCTCCATCAGAAAACAGTTTTTTATCCGAGACTATGGCTTCACCCCACATAGAGTCAAGGTGTATCCCAGGGCTCTGTATTGGGACCCCTTCTTTTCAGTGTGTACAGTACTTCATCCTCATACAGTATCATCCGCCAACAGCTACCACTGCTATCTCTCCACACAGCCCTATCTCAACACCGAAACCATCAAGGCAACTCCCCCCTTAGGTCTCAAGAAGTACTCCGTGATTTATGCTAAGCGGAAAATACTAACCTGCCAACACAAGCTATGGCAGAATGCATGGTACCCATTATACCTGATATCAAATACATAATATAATAAGCATTGAGAAATGTTGCCATAACTTGCAAAGGAGAAAATAATGGCAAACATTTCTAGCTCTGATTGCTGGTTTGTACGATGGGTGATTACAAACCAGACTGTTTTTCAGTCATGCTCACTCAGAGGTTGTGATACATTGGTTCGATCTCCAGTCTGACACACAGAGTTGCTGAGACGAAGAGTCTCGCTGAAGGGTAATTGACAGGAACCCGGGCCAACAGACACCGTAAGGTCCCCGAAGAGCAGCCGCCATTTCGGTTCCTCAACGCATTACCATTGATTTTTCACTGTTCTTTTCTCACCAAAACTGCACAGCCCATGAAAAAGAAAGTCACGGTGGGTGTAAATTTTACTTTATCAGACAAAGACGAGTGAAAGCCTTTGATATTTAGGCATAACATTATGGTTTTATGACACATTGTTAACTCATAGCCAAGCCAGGATATGGGTGGTGTTATTTTTTCTGTTTGGCTCTGAGATTTCAAATCAGGACTGTTGCTGACGTTTGCCATCAGACATTGTATTAAGATAAGGCAACTGGCTAAAGTTAAAGAGCAAATGAAGAACAAAGGGCAATACATCAATAATTAATTGCAGACAGTACGAGTAAAAGCAGTAGTTGTTTGAAAACAATTGAAAGAATATTAAGAATGTAGCAGTCTGTCAGAATTAAAGAGTAAGACATCTGTCTAAACAGTCATGCAGCTATATATGTATACATATGTTTGTGTATCTGTGTGTGTGTGTGTGTGTGTGTGTGTGCGTGTGAGTAAACAAAGACACACTCTGTTCTGCTTGGTTGCCTGTGTAAACACAGGTGGAATCTGCTGTGAACAAACTGCCGTCTATTCCTTGACTAAACATCTCAGAGTACCAGAGGGAAAACTGTGTCTATTTTCAATTAGATGAGGCTGCAAACGAGAGCTAAAGCACCTCACTCTAATTACAAACCTCTACCACAGCAAACACAAGGGAAGACTATCCGTTATACCTTTACCACTCCACACCATGTGTGGAGTGAAAAACAAAGATATGAAAAGCATTATTTTGGGAGGACACTCAAAAAACAAAAGACATAATATTAGATTTACACAACTGATTATAAAAATATATCTGATACATTAGTATAATGGGAAGTAAAATGGGATTTTCAGCATCAACACAGCATCAGCACACATCATCAAAATAAATAAATTACAGGCAGGAAATGGCAGATGATGAATCCTTGAGGGAGGTAAACTTGCACTCCAAACTGTCAATATTCCCCTGACAGTGAAGCTCATGTTCACCCTCTCTCCTGAAAATGCATTAGACACAGACGATATCCCAGGCACATCAACACACAGCCACTAATCTGTTAATTGATCTGGTGAGGGTGAGGGGATAGAGTGTGAAGAGGGGTAGGTGATGGGGGATGACATTACTAAAGAAATATATAAGCTGCTGTGATGGGTTCATGGACATTAGGTGAATGAAATCCATGCTTTAAGAAATGATCCATCTCATTTTATTGTCTCCAGGAGCACTTAACTGCAAGCTGCTTCTGTACATCTCAGCATCGTGGTAAGCTCCACAGTTACTTCATATATTCACACTGAAGGACACCACTGGTGTAAGGAGCCATTGTATTTTTCACAAATAAAATTAAATCTAAAATCTGCTTTTTGAAAAATCTGAAATCAATATTTCTTTCTCAAAAAAAAGTATTATAATTTACATCAAGGTGGGTCATCACATGTATGTGAAAACATTATTTTTACCATACATTAGCTAAAACCTAACTGCAACATCTTATAATTACTAAGAGGAAGTAAGATGTCTGGCCTAACCCACAAAAAAAAAAAACAACAACCCAGGACCAAAAGAACACAATATAGTTATCGCTTCTTTCTGTAACTCCCTGTTAAAATATATGTAGATATATTAAAATATATATACCAATTTTTCAAAGCTGTACACAAGGGACGATCACACATGGTAAATAGAGTGTAATGGCTACGCTTCTCGACCTCTATAGGGGTTAAAGGCACAATCCAGGCTGCAGCAAAAGAGATAAGTCAAAAACAAGCACAAGAAGAGAGTCAGACATTCTAATCCCCACAACACCATGCTAAACGAAAGCCAATTTAGCATCCTCAGCTCAACACATCGATCTCAGAAATGTAAAGAGCTTAGGTGATGCAGCGTCTTCTCCGTGTCGATAAGACATTTAAAAAAACAAGGGCACAAAAAAACATAAATGAGATATGTGACGTTTCAATATCGAATTATCACTAAAACCTAACTCAGAAAAAGTATTGCGGATGAAACCTCAAAAACTGAAGAGGATTACAAACCAAAATGTTGCCATCTCTTCCTATCAGTCATGGTGCTCTGTGAGAAAAAGAACAAGCATTATATTTATCCTGAGTGACTGCCACATTAAGCCATATTATGTAATTTACTGCTGGGGCTTTGAATCAGTATAACGTGACAGCTTCCCACAGGATGTTTGAATTCTGTTCATATGCTGACCCCTAGTGGTTATTAGAAGTCAAGCAGGATATTGGGTATAACCACGCATAATCGTATACTTACATAAAGACTGGCTGTACAGTACATATACTATTATACAATGACAGTGACTGTTCTCTTTATCTCATCCATTGATCCATGTACAGACTTGCTCGACTGTATAGGATCAATAACAATTTACTAGAGCTGCTGAAATGTTCCCAATCACCTTTCCACCCTTTGAAAGCACATTTAACTCCACTCTGCTCAAATAAGTCAAACCTGCTTTGGATAAAAGTTTAATTCACAAAAATACATTGACCAATATAATGAAAATGTACTAAAATGTACTTTAATAATCCATAAAAGCTGGAACATCATTGACAGAAGAACACAGGAAGCATTATTAGAGTTGGTTTAGTATAATATATTTCAGCTTCGAGAGACATAGAAATCAATCCTTATTTTTCCCCATATTTCTTCTATAAAAAGGCCATTTTTTTCAGAAGCATTGTTATGCAAAAAATGGCATTAGAATATATTATGGGAGCTATGAAATCCCAGTGACTGAGTATAAAATTAAGTCACATCAAAGAGAGATATCTGCAGAAGAGAAGTCCATGAACAACAGGGCGAACAAAGAAAAAATATAATAAAAATAATACATATTATAGACCTTGATCTATCATCACTGACATGACAAGCATGGGCAATAGGTGTATGGCTATAAAAAAATTCTCACTTTTCCACTTGATTTCACTTGAAAACATTTACACTTACTAACTGATGTGTTTTTTCATGCTTGTTTTTGAAGAATATTTATAATCATACAACTAAAGAGGTCAACTTCCATGTCTTTCAAATACAATATTGATATTGAAAAAGATGTAAAATACTGAATCCAAAGTCTAACATTGTTTTCCTTCTTGAACGCTGTGATTTTATTTTTGACCGTTGGAAAAAATAATGAAATTAAGGGGCTCCTATCTGGCCAAGCCATATAGGCAACTCATGGACCCTTTTTTTAAAATTTCAGAGGCTTTGCTGCGCTTTTATCTTCATTATCAGTTTGTGGTGTTTTGTTTGTTAATGTAAAAATGGAGACTGTCCGTATGGGGTTCACACTGAAACTGAGACACAGAGGAAGGTCCTCCAAAGCGAGAGACCAAAGTCTTCTCTCTCTTACTGTATGTCTTTCTTTCTTCTTTCTCTCTCTCTCTCTCTCACGTAGATCGTCCTCGTCTTTGATAGGAGCAGTTCAGTCAGCTGATTCACTGTTTATGGCTGATGGAGGGAGGGAGGGGGATGTCAGGGCTGTTGGAATGCTGGCACGTTCCAATCAGGGCAACAGTTCTTCATTACAGCATTTCTGCAACACATCACAAGGGTTAACTTCTCATTACATGTTCCGAACACAATTCACGCTACAATGTCCTCAACGTCATCTGTAAGCTGTCACTGCCCTCAGCTGGCAATTCAACAACATTACATCTGTTTTAAAAATCCCATATGTCACATGAAAATATAGGAGAGAGTAGAAATCTGGGCACATATTTGTCGAAGTCCTAAAATTGAAATTGAAATACAAGGAAAATGGAGAACTTTATTTATTACACCTGCTCACAACCTTGTATTTGAAAACCTACTGGGCAACAAACCTGATTTTATGACTAATTTTGATCACTGGGTTCCCATTTCTTAGAGACGTTCTCAGGACAAACTGAAGTTCAACAGAGCCTTGAATGAACACCGCTTTATTTTGCTCCAACCCTCTACTCCTACAGAGATGCTAAAAGAGGGTACGGGGGTAATGATGTCTGTCTGGCTCTTACCAGCCAGGTCTCGCAACTGTGACTTCCTGCCTTCCACTTTACATCAGACATACCATAATTACCTGTTTCCCACTTGTAAACAGTGTTCACTTCTACATCCAAATCATAATTACAACTGGGTCAAGTTACAATTTTCTGAAAGCTGCTATGTATTTAACTTGCCGACAAAAAATACAGAAGTGCCGACGCAGTCAGCTGTTGAAGGTGAGTAACACTGAAATCCAATAGATACCATGCAACTTTGAACAAAGCACAGTTTTTTTTGCACTGGCAGGTTAAAATCTGCAATACAACAACCATATAAGTAGTTACATTTAAATCATTACATGGGCATTAATCATGTGCTTTTATTGATTATGATGTTAATTGGTACAGGTGCACCCTTTCCAACCTGTATAAAGCTGCATTTTTGCTGCTGTAACAATTGAAAATGTCGGCCATGAAAAAGACCTGTAGTCAAGTCTGTTAAGAGAGTTGCAAAAAGAAATCCCTGCTGAGGTACCATTAAACTGAACTTCTAGATCAAAGTAGGAAAGACAACCAAAAGCTCAATTACCAAGTCTATAAACTTTAAGTCACATCAGGTGTTGCGATGATAAAACAACATGCAAGTACTTTTGACTTAAGACTAACAAATAAACCCACTCCTTAAGCTCCCCAAAAGAATCTAAAACAACGGTTATATACTGGGGTTTTCTGAAATATGCGAACATTTACATTTTTAAAAACATACCGTCTCCTCTTTAAACGGCTCGAACATGTCCAACCAACCCTTTTATACCACAAAAATTAATTACACAGCCACAAATGCAAATTATCAGTGCAGGAAGTCACTGTGAAAGTATGATGTCAGTAACTATTCCACATTGAATACAGTAACATCAGAGACATAGATTTCATAGCGCATGAGGTCAGAACACTGGAATATGGCCACAAAGTGAAACATCCCATTAACTTTCACTCTCTCTGCCCTGTCCGAAGCTGGCACTGTAAACCCTCTCTGTGCCTGCTTACAGTGTATGTGCCCGTCTGTTGTGAGCTGTGGCACAGTGAGGCTGTAATCCAATTAGTGCTGGTTTATTGGGCTGGCCAGTGTGTGAACAGGAGTGAGGTGGGACAGACACCACCCTGGGGCATGTTGACAGAGGCCCTACTCACATTCTGGACCTCTAAATGCCCAACACAGATGGATTCAGACAAGGGTTGCTGTAGGCAGCTTAATGACCCTGATGTCAGTTTGTTTCACTAATCCACCGTTATCAGTAATATCCGTTATATTTCCTTCCAAAAAAGCAGTTAAAAGAAACTGAAGGAGGTAGATGACAAATCACTATGGCTTGGAAACAACGTTCAACAAAATGTGTTACGAGTGACTAAGGCCCAAGAAGAGAAACTGCAATAATCAAAAAACTCAGAAAATAACTGCACTGTTTTGTTAGCAAGCTACATCCACTGCAATCAAAAAAATCAATGTGCACGGGCATCAATATGACAGGGAGTATTACCGCTCCAACTATACATCCATACAAACTATATGTAAGTCAATGTATGTATGCATTTCCTCTTGACAGAGGAATTGAACTTTCATGATCAGTCAGTGTGTGTGAAAAACAATACACAAAAAGACACTTTGAACATTACCTCCAGTTAAATCAAAGGATGTATAACTAACTTTATGCATTTTAAGCAACACAGACACACACCTGGCTCAGAGCTGCTGCAGGGGTTGGAGGCAGGGGTCTTTAAAGCAGGACACAGTTGGATTTCTTTTTCGCCTTCTTTTTTTCCACTGGCGTTTTCCTATTTATCTGTCTGACCAGGTCATAGAAGATCTAAGAGACAAAACAGTCGAAAATGTATTTTTTATTATTTAACAAAACAGTATCACCAGTAGCAGATGTTAACATTTGTTTGTGAGCAAAACAATAAAAGACTATGATGATGTTACCCTCAGAATTAGAGTGGTCACCAATAAACAAAAATTATATTGCAAATATGTCATTCTGGGGTTTTATGTCTGAGGACTGGGTCATTCATGGTTGGCCTGTGTGAACTAACATCGAGGACGTTGATCTTTGACTTAGCCGAGGACTCTAAAAAGGCACAGTGGTTCCACTGTCTGGCCAGGTTCTGACCCTGCTCCTTCCCCACAACACGCTCATCCTCCAAGTCGCACTTGTTCCCCACCAGAATCATCGGCACCTGGAAGTCAAACAAGAGAAGTGGGAGATTTTTTTAAACAAATTAATGATACTTCAAAAAATACAAAATCGTCAGTAACTAAAAACAACATACGTGAACGAAAAATGGTTATTTCATACAGATGTGTCTGACAATTAGTCAATGGGTCATTACATCTATGAAACTAAACAGAGGAAAAAGAGGGAGAGAAAAGGCAGATTTTTGAAAATGTGGAGCCAGGATTCGCTACAAATGCAAAAATCTTAAATTAATAATTAATTTAAATATGAGCAAATACAAAATATTAGTATAAATTTAAGCAAAAGATCTAACTGTATAATCACTGTATGTGTTTTAATGTGCATTTATAAATTACGCATAGAAAGAGAGATCACAGAAATTCAACATAATAAACATTAAGGCTTAAGTTAGATTTCAGGATTAATAGTGGACAACAGTTGACACTAACTTTTCCGTTTGTGAAAGGAAATCCTTTGTAATGGCCACTGAGAGGACAACCACTGACATGACGTCCAGCTGGGTATGGAAGCTTCCACATAGCCAGCACTTCTTATGTACTCTAACTCAGATGTTTTCACAACCAAGGTCAAAAAAAACCCAAATATTCTCTGAGGAAAACAGAATAGTCTGGGCAAAACTTCAGTCCTGACTGTCATGTTGGGCAGAGCCGGGGCAGAGCTAGAGCAGAGAGGGTGTCGGGATGCGGCTCATCCTGCCTGCTGTTTCCTGACTGGCTATCTAGGGAGCATGCTGGCCCGGAGGAAACTTTTGCAGCCCCGCCCAGCCGGGATAACATCGCTTTTCCTTCCTGAATGTTTTTGAACATTTCAGCTGGATTGCATGCTCTGGCTGCTCTCTGGAATTACACGATAGTGTGTGTTTGTGTGGACTTCCATACGATATGCAGTGCATTTTTCACATTAAGATCAGACTTTAAAATACCTCACTATACAATCTCATGACAACAGGTATTCTAGACTAAATGTTTCTGAAGGTTTCCAAAGGTTTGCAGAATATCTGTATTTGTGGTGCAGCTCAGCAAGCAACAGAGATAATCAACCAGTGGAAAACCTTTCATGCAGCATACTGGGTGACAATAATATATTACCCGGGCTAATCTATTTGTGGTTGGCCAGCAACAAATAAAACTCTCCATGAGAAATCCTGCCATCACTATCCTACTCTGACCCAGAAACTGACCCCAGACCTGTCTTGTGAATCTGGAAAAACTGGATATTTGTAAGCAATATGGTAGTATCCCGACATGTGCTAACTTGCACACAATTTTCCCACTCACAAGTTAACTAACACGTCAACTGGTAGGAAACTGTATTTCCCAGTGCTATGGCCACATTCCTGTTCTTATATGCTTTTGAGGTACAGTGAAACCTCGACTTACGAACTTAATTTGTTCCGTGATCGGGTTCGTAGGTTGAAACGTTTGTAAATCGAAGCGATTTTTTTCGAGCCCTATTCCCTACTCCCTACATAGGGAAATGAATGCAGTGGACAATATAGGGGTTAGGGAGCGATTTCGGACACAGCCTCAGTCACCTGACACGCTCTGAGACTCGCTCACGTGTTACACGTAATGGCGAAGGCCGGGGAAATGTTTTTAATTTTTCCATGCTCGGAGGTCGAATTTGGTTTGTACGAGGAGGCAAAAAATCTTGAATCTCCGGTTCGTATCTCGAAAAGTTCGCAAGTGTAGGCGTTCGTAAGTCGAGGTTTCACTCTATATTTTAAGGTGTATGCCTCTCTCTGAGCTGTGGGGCAGACGACAGGAAACTGTGATGTTTAGATTAACCCCGCTGAGGTTGGTGCTTGATGTTTGATATCCAAACAAACTTTCGCGCTGGATTGCTGAATGGCATTTCTCCCAGGGGTCCTGAGAGAACCAATCGCATGCCCACCTAACACAAACTCTGGGCCAAGCTGGGAAGAGAGGGATTCAAGAGAGGGATGGAAGGATGAAGGTATGCAGGGAAGGAAAAATGTTCAGTGTCAGCAGCACACAAGGCAGCATTAGCCACAGAGACTCAGTGGTCTGTTCAGTCGCTGCTAACATGCTACAGACAGGTCCTATCGCGCCCACAATGGCATGCTAAAGATTGGATTGTGGGTCCACAGGCATAAGGCAATATAGATTACCTTGAATGAATGGAGCAAGTTGCTACGAATGGTTTCGTGAGTCACAAGCATGAAGTGAGGCATTAGTACGATCCTGGTCACACAAGCAGACAGACACTGTGCAGAAAAGTCATAAGACCTCTCTTACATAAGTAGAAGGAAGTAAGAGAAGGAAGCTTCTAATATGCTGATGACTACTTTATTCTTCATTACAATTTATTTAAACATGCTGATTTTGGCCCTACGGTGTTGAATGTGCATCACAAAAGCTTCTAATGTGGGGTTGGCAATATTAGTTGAGTTTGTAAATTTTGACAGCTTGGCAGTAAGCAGGAGCACGACAGGGAATGAGAAAAGCTGCAGCTGCAGCTACAGTTTCTTTGCTTTCATTCGTCAATAGCTGAGCTAGTCAATAGCTCATTCTTCAATTGCGTCTTGAACGCTTTAACAAAAAAAATGAAAAAAAGGAACGTTAAGCATTTCCTTTGGTTGTGCATTCCTGCAAGGGGCAAAGAAAGATAAACAGATGTCGCGGCTATCATAAAGCCTTAATCACAATCGGACTGATCACTGACAGACTGGACATTATGGCTCGATAAAGAAAACTGTTTAAAGTAGAATTTGTTCAGATGAAACAAACAAAAAAGAAAGAGGATATCCACTGTGTTCTTGGATGTTGAGGGGCCACTGATCCTGCAATCCATCTGTTAGCCTGAGGCTAACCTCAGCTCCCTGACCACAGAGCGCTAATGAAGCACCACGACCTCACAATCCAGTGTGTTTTTGATGGGCTGAGGTTTTCCTTGCACATCATCCCTGACAGGCCAATCACCCGCACAGAGTGCCAGACCACATTAAGACCACAAGGCAGGCCATGGAGAAGAGGGGGAAACTTGGAGCAACGGGCAGTGAAAAGGCCAGTCACAACAAAAACTAGAGAATTTTGGCACTGAAAGAGTAAGGGGGAGCAATAAGATGACCAGCAGTAAACAGCACATCGAACATACATAAAGTATAAAACGTCTGTACCAAGCTGAAGGGGGTGACATAGATGGTTGACAAGGAACAGAAAGCAAGAGGAAAGAGTAAGAGAGGGGGTTATGGTAACATTCAGTCCCTCCAGATATCACCAAAAAAGGGCATCTTAGATTCTGCTGACGCACTGCCCCACCAGTAAGGGCTTGGAGGGTTTACTCACTCCAACAGACTCGCAATTTACCATAGACACAGAAAAATGGAACTGTGCTGCTAACAAACAGCAAAGCATGGAAAGAAATGGATCGTACATTCATTATTTTTAAGGTCACAGATACATGCCGAGGGGCAGACTTGAACAAGAAAATCATGTTTTATTTACAAAAGACAAAACTGATGACTTAACAATTCCTGCTGAGAAGAAAGACATTGCTCTAGTTTTAACTAGACTTTTTTAAGTGGAGACCAATGCTGGATTTCACAGACTTTGTAAACAAACTGGGACCTCCACAATGCTGGTATTAGTTATTGCTAGGTTACGTACAGTACACACAAGTTTGCACTCTACAGACAACACAACAGTAATACCATGACACCGCCTGCACTTTGTCGAGTTAAAATAAATCTGTAACCACTGGCATGGGATGCAGCGATTACAGTATTGAATGGTATCCATAGCAACATTGTAACCGGGTCCCATGAACAATGTAGGCAGCTTAAAACTTGAACATGGTGTTATTATAACGTATCTGTAATCATTTCCAATGTATCAGGTGTCTACAATCAATTTAGTTGTGATATACAAAAAAAAGGAAAAAGTTTCAGATATTGTACACAAGTTGTTATAAACATGACTTTAAGTCTAAATGTGCATACTGTAGACTTACGTCCTCTGTGTCCTTTACTCGTAGAATCTGTTCTCTCAGGTCCTGGAGGTCATTGAAGGTGGACTGTGCTGTGATGGAGTAAACCAGGGCAAAACCTTGGCCATTCTTCATGTACAAGTCCCTCATTGCTGTGAACTGTTCCTACACAGCAAAATAAAGAGGGCATGAGCTCTGGCATATGAACTGTGAAAGAGTTCACTTTAATGACCTGCTCTCAGACACACTATATATAGTATTACAAGTAAATCAAAAAAAGTCTTACAAAACATACATGTCTAAGTATTTGCAAATGCTTTAGGCCCCCAAAAAACCCCATTTGATGCCAGAATACATATTACATAAGTTGTTTTGTGTACATCAACTTGACAGACACAGAGGACAAGATGAAACCATGACACCAACCTGCCTATAATATCAGGTGTACTGTATGAAGCACCTTCGTCTCACTTTTCTAGCAAACCTAAGCTGAACAAGTTATCCAAAACAACCGCGCACTAAAACTTTGATGGAGCATAGTTGTCATATGTGAGGAAAAAAACACGACATGATTAACCAAAACTATGCACGGTTTTCCTCAAACTAAGTTACAATGTTTCTCATCAGTGTTCAGTTATGCACAACAAGATAGATATTGACAGAACAATAAATGGCAAGTGGTTAACTTACTGTGCCTGCTGTGTCAAGAATTTCAAGCATACATTGCTGCCCATCTACCTCAACTTGCTGTTGAAAAAGGAAAAAACATGGAAACGGAATGAGTTAATGTTTAGTTTGAAGTCACAGAGCACATCATATCAAATGTTAAATTCTCTCGTACAAATTACTAACACAAAATAAAAGATATAAAAAATGGGGAGAGGAAGGGAGAGAGGGAGAGTGAGAAAGAGCGAGAGAGAGAGACTTGCATTAGAGAAAATAAGGGGACAATATGATGACGTGAGCTCTCAGAGCAGCTGCTAACAATCAGCTCATTCCAAGCCAGCATTCTCTCCCTCTCTGCTTTCACAGGACACTTACCTTTCTGTACGAGTCTTCTATTGTAGGGTCATATTTTTCCACAAAGATTCCCTGTACAAACTGAACTGTCTGCAAGAGAAAACAGAGAATGCAGAAATCAGATCACCGTGTCCTTCGCAGCACAGGAACAAAACATGTCCAGAGTGTCATGTCTTCTGGCTTATTAGAACAACTGGGACATCTAGAATGAGTGTGTTCATGCAAGTACTTGATTTTACTGACTTTTGTGAATATACTCAAAGAAAGGTGTGTCCTATAATTTAAGAAAGCAGTGTGGTTAGTGACAAGTGTACATTAGAGGTAGACTGAGTTCATATTATACATTCTTAAGGTCAGACTGAAGGATTAACCACTCTTTGGCACGTGGTTGTTGATACCTATGCAGGCAGAGAGAGAGAGGGAAAGAGAGAGAGAGAGAGAGAGAGAGAGAGAGAGAGGAAGAGAGGGCGAGGGACAGAGAAAGAGGGAGTTCGGGGAGACTTGACACTCACCAGAGCAGACTTGCCCACACCTCCAGAGCCTAACACCACTAGCTTGTATTCACGCATGGCGGGATAGTTTCACTGGACAGCCCAACAATCTGCAGAGGACAAACACAGGCAAGCAAATTGAGTCAAACAAAATGAGAAACGTGTGTGAAGCAAAACAAAAGGGGGGTTTCCTAGAGGGGTCTCTGAGTTTTCTACACTAGCAAGGAGGGATTCTAGTCATTCCTGGAGGTTATGGACAAGACGCAGCACAACAATAGAGGGAACACCCATAATCGGAGCTGCTTCAGGGTGGAGGAGGTGAAGAGTATGCGACCCCACTCTAACGCAAACCAGCTGTGATGTGTACAAGTGGGGAACCGAGGGGGAGATAGCATTGATCTGGAAGATTTTCCATCTGATGACTCAATCATTTGGCCTTTACACAGCAAAACACGCCCTGCTATCAGACTTATTCACTCGCTCATCTTTGGTTCTGTAAAATAGTAATTATGAGCAAAGCCATTCTGACTAATGACAGAAAGGAGATTAAGGGGGAGGTGACTGTGAAGGGGCAGAAAGTGTGAAATCACAGCAATATCCCTTTAAGACTCGTGCAGGCTCTGAATCACTGACAGATTGTGGTAAAAAGTCAGCAGAGTTAGCCAACTGGGTCACTACAAGCTGGGCTACAGGGATCAAGAGCCTCTCTCCAGTTTCGTTTTAGCTCTGTGAAAAAGGGGATTTCTGATTCTTTGACTAGGTCATATCAAATCTTGTTTCAGTAAAGGTTAATGACTGATTTCAACTCCAAAACATTGTGTAGAGTTTTCTCTTTTTATACTCGGGTCGGCTGTACCTGTCACTTGGGCTCTGTTGTGTGTAAGAGCAAATGTGTGCTCCCATCCTCCCCTAATGAGGTAAACATTGTTATGGTATACATGGCTTATAATGGTCTGTTGTGAAATACTAGAGCTGCCCTAAATCTACTTCTAAATTACTGATACAAGTTTGATGTGTGGTTGTGCTATTCCCAAGCTTTCCTCAGGAAAATCTGTCTATTATAAGGTTCTCTTAAGGACTGGTGGCTTTAGGTTTGAATGATTCCTGCTGCTGAAAAAGAGAGACAAAACTTCTGGTTCACTGGTTTTTAAAGTGCAACTTGCTGGCATCGAGACCATGTTGAAAATCAGAATCAAAAAGAACACCGTAAAGCCCTGCTTGATAATCACGCCTTTTTGCAAACCATCGCAAGTCACAGTGGGAGGCACATATCCCCTCCTACACTGTTCTTTTTACAGCACACTCTATTAAAATACTCAGGGGAGGTGGACACAGGACTAGGGACCTCCAACTTCAATCACAAGCAGTGACCATGTGGGATATGAAGCTTAGACTGTGAATAATTCACATTCACTAATCTTCTACACACCAAGAGGACTTCTACTGCCACAATTAGGGAGGAGTCAATGAAAGGGGAAAAAAAGAGAACAGGGCAGCATAAGTGCTATGCAAACAGTCTGTGCTGCACTCTCATGTCAACATTCAAGTACAGAGTCAAGACCATGCATTGTGTCACAGATGCAGTGTCACACAGACAATGTCAGGCTCAGATTTAGGGCAGGCCTCACTCGTCAGCAATGCGCACATCATGATTCACGTATGTATGGATAATGTGGGCTGACCCCTGCTGAGACAGATGATGTCATGTGTCCACTCCGGGACAGTAGCTAGTGAGATTTATACAGTATGTGACTTCAAGAATGGAGCATCTTTAAAAGGACGACCAAAGCTGAGGTACATGTAAAATACAGCAAACATTTAAAAGATTATACTGTTTTCTTATTACAAGCTAGTTACATATGGTTGTGACGCTGAAACTACTAGTCAATTAAATGATTAGACAAACAGCAGCTATGTTAGCTGTCTACATCTGTTAATGCACACAAGCTTAACAGATTTTTAAGACCTAAATGATAATTAATGCATGTTCCATCTATTGTAGATAATGACACACTACAGCTAGCTCTCTGGTTACATCCTGTGTTTTGATTTCGAGATAATAAAACAATGTGTAGAAAGCCCAGCTGGCCTACTTTTTTCCCCACAGAAAAGATATCAAGAATCATTAATGGAAAATGATAAAAAAAAATCATAACGGATAAAGACACTGGTGTCAACAAAATCTTACCAACTCCATCACTAAGCATGAGTGGGCATTAAGGACAAACTTTCTGGCTTCAAGTGTGTTAATCAAAGCTTTTATCAAATTGCAAAGAGGTTGTGCTTTGTGCCTGCTAAGTCATAAATCCCAACATCCCCAACCCAAATTACATAATGGATTGACATTTAAAAAAGAACTTAATATTTGATTAACAAACAAAGCCTGCCTCTTTTGAGCTTCCCTCTCATGTTAGCAGCCCTTTCTATAAAATACAGCAAAACCAGGGATGTGATTAAGAAGGATGCTATTGCTCAGACATCTATTTCACAGACAATTCTTAAACCAGGAAAACTAAACAGAATGCAGTACTCTCAATTGCCTGCCTGCCTGCCGACACACACACACGCGGCCATTTAAGGACATCTCACTTTAACACCAAACCTCTCACTGTTTCCACTGCCTTTGACTACACACTTCATTCCCAGCAAAACAAACACACACTGTGGCCAGTCCTCCGCTCCTGTAGTAACCCCAGCAAATAAGGAGAGGGAAAGCCACATGCCACAGAAACATGCTCCACCATGACATCACTGCATCACTCACCCTCTACAGCAAAAGGTATGTATCCATCTAAGGCTGGAAACTGGACGAGGTCGTGCTGCTAGCAAGAATACGCAGCAAATGTGAGTCTGCATCAACCACAAAACTCAAATTATAGAGCAAGAGGGTACGCAGCAGAATTCCAACATTCAGGACCCACTATTTCCTGTTCAAGTGAGGACAATCCGATAGCAACGACACTGTCACAGTAACTGACTCAGCAGGCTGTATGATTGACAGCTCCACTCTGTATCTCAAACACAGTGCGGATGGTGGAAACACACGCATCCACTGGTTAAGATGACAGCGTGACACAGGCTTTGGTGGCATCTCCTTATTGGCTTGCTTGCATGTTAAGCCACATGACAACTGTGAGAGCTACACAGTTAAAATGTGATTGAGAGGGAGGAAGAACAAAAACACAGAGAATCTTGATAAACTCCAGGTTAGTCATTACCAACACCAAAACCACAGTTCACATCCTGAGCTTAGCATAAGAATCAACATGTGGATTTAAAGAGAACTAAATATTCAGTCTGTTTTATCATTCAGTGTAGTTTAATCTTTAGTTTAATGTAATTACCAAAACTATTAAAATTGTCAAAAGAACATTTATGAAACTATCTTTGACTAACAATAATAATCATCTTAACCAAACTTTATATAACATAAAAAAAAAAATTAGCGTACGGCCAAATGCAGAGAAGTGAAAAATCTTTGAATGGTCAACTGACCTGTGGTGACCTAACTATTATTACTCTTAGTTTAGCAGTATGGCTCTTATTTACCTGCGCATATAGAACCCACCCAGAATTTGAATTTACGAGATTATCTGTTTCCAAAACAAATGAATAAAAAAACAGAAACGGTACATTTTCAGAGCAACTACTGCAATGATATGTTTTTAAAAGTGAATGTGTGTGCGTGATAAAAACACCATTTTAACTGCATTCACAAAATCAAGACAGTAAAGGTAATGTTTTAATGCCTACTTTCAAGGTGAAGATTTTGAATCTATTTAATCTACTGCACAATCTAATCCGATATAAAATTAAAAATTAAAAAATACCTAAGTACAAGTAAGTAATCAAACGTTCCCATTATCTAAATAGACAATCCCTGTGACTCTTTTCTGGCCAACTACAACCACCAACCTTGAATGACCCCATGAGTCAGAGCAAGACTGCAACTAAGCACACAAAACTTTGCTGTGACTTAATTATGACAAAGATCTGTAACTGACAAACACCATCAGCCCAGTGCATCTGTGTCGCTGGGGCCCTGACCTGTAACCACATCCTCTTGCCAGAGCACAAGAAGACTTCATGCTGATAGGATGGAAAAGGAGTAGCTGCCTACTAAAATAGCCTCTTCCAGTCTCTGTTCCTGTTCTGGACTCCAGACAGCAGGCTTGCACAGAAGAGGGAGGAAGTGGGTTTAAGCTTGTATCTCAACATCAAATCCTCCGTTATGATGAGATTCAGGACACAGGATGAGGCCTGTGTACCACTTTTATCAACACATGGTGAAAAACGGTCCCTTTGAGACAGCTGACTTGATTGCAGATGTCTCTTGATTTACACGAAAGACACACATGCCTTCTTTGTCTTGGTTTTCTTTACTCGTTTTAGGATGGTAAAATTCAGCGTGAAAAATTATGTAAAGCAACAGGGAGAACATGGCCTACAAGTACTGTTTAGCTACCATAGGTAACTGTGACAGAGTTTCCTGCTGGATATACAACAAAAAAAGGAGAAAACGTGACCACAAACCACTGTCACAACAATTCCACTTATTTGTTTAAAGGGCTATAATGCTTCCCATCTGCCTGCAGTTGGATTCAGAAACTACTTGACGAACACGATGCTACATTAAGTCTTAACATATGATAAGACTCTGAAACTGGCTCAGGTCCAGTTTTGAACATTGGTCAAGTTTTTGTGGGTATTATTCGCATCTTGTCTGCTTTACAACACCCTGGAGCACAAATAACTCGTGTCATAACTACCATAACAGGCAAATAAGCTTGGAGGAAGAACGAGAAAGCTGTATCAGCTCTTGGGTTCTCTCACTGTGGATCTACCTAATTTGCTTATGGCAGTAGCATATGTTTATCACCCCAGGTCATGCTAAATCCCTGCAATCTGTGGCTGCGACTACACCGCAGAGCAGTAATCAACACTCCGTCGATGGTGACTATTACAACTGTGGCTTCCCTAAAATTAATCAAATAGTTCAAATCACAAACCAGCTTACAGATAAATCCCGAATACACACGACAATCTATAATCCAGGCAACTGAGGTCGGCATATGTCCAAAAACAATCCGGTTAGATACCACCATCTCCACTAAGTCCCGTTATCAAGCTTGTTAGCCAAACGCCGCTAACTAGCTAGCTTTAACTGCCTGCGACGGGCCGACACTTCACAAGCCGCTAGCCAGGGCTTGTTAGCAGGCACGCTAGCTAGCCGACACATTCCTGCCCTCCACGTATTATCAACACACCGCCAGGTTGCCAGAGACACGCCGAAATAAGTCGCATTTCGCGGCTTAAACACTCACTAACCTTGACAAGTTTTGAATCAACCCGCATTCCGGTGTTATTCGCCAGGCGGAGGCGCGACCGCTCGCTAACGCTACCTGCCCTTCCGCCTGGCCTTGACTAAAATGGGAGTGCACACTCCCGTTTGGTACCTGGGCACAATTCGTCTCATTGAGCGGACAAACCGAACGCTCGCCGCTCGCCCTCCGCTCGTCGTCCCGCAAGTGCGGACGCTGCGCCAAAATGCGCCGGGTGAGTTATTCGACGGCCGGTTCAGCGGGTGGCAAAGTTTGGTGTTTGCACTCACCGTTTCTCCGCTCGCTGTCTCTCGCCGCTCCGCAAGTGTCAGTTCTCCCCCGGCCTGTGTGCGCAGAGACGTCACTCCCCGCTATTTCTCATTTTTCTTAAAAGGGCATGACACACTGTCCCCGCACTGTCTGCATGACAACGGGCCCCACACTGACGATGCGTGCCAATCGACACAAACCCACACACATTACATATACACATATATTGTATATTATATACACATATGTATATATGAATTACAATGACTATGCTTGTTTCTTCCATCACATGCATTTCGATGATAAATCCATACTGCAAGTTTAATATTCAAAACCTCAAGTCTTCTATGAGTAAATAATACCTCACGTGAGATATAAACAATATGAGGTAATACCTCATATTGTATGTATCTCGTATCTTGAATTTCCCTCGTAGTATCTATCTGTAAATATGGACTGTGAACTATGATAATGTGTAGGATTATAAAAGAAATAGAAATAATGTGACGTAGTGTAGTGATCCAGGTGAAAGCAGTTATACGTCATGAATCCGCACCAGAGGTCATCTGTGAAAAAGAGACAATTTGGTTAATGTTTAGCTCTGATACACATACATATATATGTATGTACGTCTATGAGTGCACTAGTGTTAATATATTCCAAATATATTTAGTACTGCTCTCATTGTTTCTGTATTATCTTTTGAGTTACTGCTTTTCTATCTGTAAAAGACCATTGCCAAAGACTTCACAAAAATGTGAACAAGTAACCTCAATAAAGTTGATTAATTACAACTCAGTTCACATTTTAACACCGCCCCCCCCCAACAACCACCACCACTACTTTGACCTAATGATCCAGTGTCCTTGACCTGTATAACTGCACTGTGCTGCCAACAAATAGCAGATTTGTGACACAGACATACAAGAATGTGAGAGAAAAGTGCTTCCTTGTGTGTCTTTTGTACACACCCTGAAGAGTCAGTCACACAGATTTGAGAAGCGTGCAGTAGTGATGTGGATATGTTTGAGACGAGCTCCCTCTAGTGGGAAAACAACAACTCTACCGAGACAAGTAAGAATTACCGTAAGTGAAAAAATATTTCCCCTGCATCTGTAGTTATCAAATGTGAACAAAAATGTTTTTTCAGAAGACTATAGCAGAGAGATTTTACAACTTATTTTTTTATTGTACCATAGTTTAGTCTTTCATACAGTTTAATACATTTTACATCAATCCCTTGCTTGGTTTTCTCCATTCATTTCTGCTGTCTATGTCATAGCTTGTCATTAGCAGTCTTCTCCACAGCTGTGTTAAATGTAAAATCAATATCAGATAAAAACACCACAATATGGTACAACTCTTTTCATCTTTAAAATAAATAAACCGCTTTAACACACACTCTCCCAGGGATCACTTTGTATCTCATGGATGTCTGCCTTAATAAAAACATAAAATGCCAGCCGGATGTCAGTGGCCAGCACAAGCAGGTGACATATTTAAGGCAAATAAGGAATAACATGAGTGAATACACACAGAAAACTTTACTGTATATACACACATAAGTATTATACTTATATAGAATTTATTCTGCACCATTTGTGACGTTTTTGCAAGATACATTATCCAGGGCCTTTCTATCTTGGAACTCCGACATGTTGGTATATATGCAGTAATAATTTATACAAACAAAATAGGAAAACACCTCTCAAACTAACAAGCACACCTCTGTTTTTAACAAAAACGAAACAGACTTGGCTAGAATGAGAATGGCAGATTGCAGATCTGTACATGGCTCTTGAGAGAAAAAAAATAAAGATGTGTTTTGTCCTTCAATTCTGACACAGTCCATAACATCTGGTGAAATTTCTATTATTTCATGTGTGGTTGTTTGCAATCAATTTCTTCTTTGTAACCTCAGCAAGGAATTAGAAAAGGTCTGGTGAAATAGGCAGTCCTCTCACTGATATTGTCTGTAATCTCCAAAGGATGGGGTGGGCATGGGCGCAGGGGCAGGGTCCTCTGCAAACTGAGGTGCTAGTGAGGAAAAACAAAGGTATACTTCAGAGTGAGTTGACAGTCAGAGATTTAACAGGGGAGACTCTTTTGTGCTTCTCCACATACTTCAATTTGTTCTACACTACAGTATAACCATCAGAAGTCTCACTCACCAGCTGGAAACTGTGAAGACGCAAACCTAGTAAGCAAGATTCCAGCACCCTCTATCAATGCCAGCAGAATACCCCCCATGGCTGCTGATCCCACCATGGCTACAGGTCCATCTACACAAGAGCAGAAAATAGTGACACATTAGTACATCTCATGTCTATTGCTCATATTATCCTATAGATTCAACTTTAAAACTTCAACTGTCAACTCTCTGGTGGTATCAGACCTGACAGAATTGTCACAAAGATAAGCACAATGCTCATGATGAGCTCATTGTACATTGTACAAGTAAAATGTTATTTGCCGTTTATATGAGACATATGTGTGTGTTTCCTCTAAGTTTTCTCACTTCTTGCAGCAAGGATAGCTCCGGTCATAGCCCCACTTGTTATTGAGTTCCAGGGATCTTCTTTACCCCGTACTTTGACTAAACCGCAGTCAATCATGGAGAAGAGACCTCCCCATACAGCAAAGCTACCTGCAACCCAGAAAGATTCCTCAAGTTAAATGAAGATATGCTTTGTGGTTTTGTTAAGACAGAATGTATTTCTTTAACAGAAAACACAAAACAAACATGAACAGTGGCTGACTCTAAGATAAATAATAATAATAAAAATAATAGAATATCTATTGTCACCATTCCAATGGTGACATTTTCACTAGGGCTGAGTGATGTCTCCCAAATTGGCATGATACAGTGTACAGGCAGGATACAGTGTACAGTAAAACATTTTGAAAGACAACTGTTAGATTTTCCTTCTGTGTCCAGGTATCCCAGATTCAATAAAACACAGATTCTAATGATTATTATCAAAGATCATTTGCAGTTACAAAGTAGCACAGATAACACTGAGCTGCAGTTTATCATTTTCAGCTGGCACTGAGTGCCACTGGTTTAAATAACAAATATGCCGGTGACAAGCTTAAAGTAAACAGATCTATTATTAGTATGAGTGCTTCCTGCACACCACTGAACCACCACACGGACAACCATGAATAAACAAGTGTTTCTGAAGCACCAACAAATCCAACAGAGGGAGACAGATAATCGTTTGATCAAAAAACCATTGGGGATGGCATTTTCCAAACCAACCCATTGTTAATCAGTGTTAAGTAATAATTATGGAGCTGCCTTGACTCAGTGGTAGCGCGTCCGCCCTTCACCTGTGAGACTTGGGCTCAAATCACACCAAGGCCAATGTCAGCAAGGACATGCGATTGCTGAGGGCTCCAAATGCCAAATCAAATGGGCTCCAGTAAGCCAAGTCTCTCATGAGGCGCGTCACAAGCATGTCGGAGACAGGTTATCGTGACGGTATAATCCGCAACAACAATTAAGTAATAATTTTATTAAATTTGATCAATATATAATTATTTGCAAAAAACTTAGCATTACAGATTAACAGTGGACATGTTCTTAGACATGAGCTGTATAACATATCTGGAAAGTTTAGTCCAGACATTTTCTAAAGGTCGCTCTTTACATATGAAGAACATAGCAGAAGACTTGTCTAAGAAGTTAGACAAACTGACATCAGCAGGTAATCCTCTAGAATATTTAGGCACAGGGTGGTACCTAAGGATAAAATATTACTTAAAGGCAATTATATTTACTTTTAGTTATTAATCTTACCTCCCAGCTGTGGGGCTCTGGTTTTGATGGCAGTCAAGCTACCTCTCATTCTGTGGCTCATACCCTAAAAGTCAAAGCAACGCAAAGCACAGATCAATGGAAATTCATTGTCAACGTGGGGTACATTTACCTTCTGTCTATTATCGATGTCAAAATAACAAGAACAGTGTTGAGGCAGAAGGCTGAACTTACTGAGGGTGAATTTCTGAAGCCCTTTACTGCCTGGAATATTCCTCCTCCGATGGCTCCCATGGTGAAAGCCCCCCCACAGTCGTCCACAATCCTCCAGGGGCTGTAAGAAAAACAACGTCATTAACTAAGTTTCACTGCCATGTAATATTCATACAAAAAAAATCAGCCAGTAAAGTAATCGACGAGATGGTAGGTTGGTTTTGTGTTCCCCAAGAACTTAATTAGTAAAGTCTTCAATGATCATTGAGGACACTTTCTACAGCTACACTATAATAACAAGGCATTTAATGTCCCTAAATGTTAAAGTTTGTAAAATGTACAAACACTAAGGTTCTGCACTTACACAAATGTTACGAAACAATTTAATAAAATGATTTTATAGTGATGGTAGCACCAGATGGAAGAACCAGTGTGGTTGAAATATAATGTCAATAATCACGCTGTGGCAAAAGTATGCAAGCATGCATTGTTAAGAAATAGCATACACATCTCAAGTACAATGTACCTGTAATTACGAATATAATTTCTCTTTATGTATCAACAAATTAATATCCCTCCCCATTTCTAATTATTTCGATAATAGTGACAGAATAATTGCGTATTTGATTATATACTTTAATTTGATTGATTAGTAAATATAACATAAGTGTGAGATTTATGGTTTGAAGTTGCACATTGATACCATAATAGAATGATATTAACTTTATGCAACCAACAGTCAGTATGTAAGTGGCCACATGTAGATCACAGAAAACATACAGAGTCAAAAAAAACACTCACAAATGGTCTGATAAAGACAGATAGTAACACTGTCAATGGCCTAGACGGGACTAGAAGGACTAGAACGACGTAAACAGAATCAACCAGCTGTGAAAGTCAAACTTTCTCAAAAAAGTGTGACTTTCCCATGTGTTGTGCAATCTTCATGCTGCTATCAACTATTAGCTCTCACGGCGCTTTCCTACTAGCTTACATCTGCCAAAGCAATATGTTCCGCGTTAAAAGACTTGACTGCTATGAGGGTTGAAACAACTTAAATTATTGGTGTGTCATTTGCTCTATGTCACCCATCACAATATTCACAGAAACCATCTGGCTAAATTTAATGACATGTGGGCTGAGTGAGCTAAAAACCCGACAAGGTCACTAACAACGTGATTTAGCAACGGCGGTTCAAAGCTAGCGTAGACCTATGCAAAATTAGCGTCCCTGCTAACAGCCGGGTTTCAACTATTCTGGGAAAGACACACCCTGTACCATCAAAATAATAACAACCACTCAATGTGCTAGTTACGCCACACAACCAAAGGAATAGGACTTAGTAAAAAAAATCAGCCCCCAAATCTTTTATTTTCATTTGATAGGACTCACCACGGCTCTCTAGCATATTCTTCCATTTTGTGCCGTCGCTTGTCCCACTGACGTAATATTTGACTATCACGTGACACAACGACGCAACATCTTAAAGACGTAGTGCGCGTGTTTTAATTGGAAAGAAAGTAAGCGAGGTTAATAATACAGAAGACTAACAACACAAAAAAACAGTGGTAACAAGACACACTGGAAGGTATTATATAGATATATAACGTGTATTGGCCTCCCTAAGACTTTAAAGGACACTGCTCGAGATGAAAGAGCAAAGGAGCAGCAGCACATTCATTAACAGTCAGAAGATAATGATGGTCTCTCTGATTCTGTGGTGGAGAAAGCATTACGTTTCCTGCCGTGCTTCACAGAAGGTAATTTGTTTTTTTATTTTAATTTTATTAAGAGCTGCGACAACGTCACACATCATGATTTAAATAAAAATAATCCAATACATTATGTTTCCAAAGTGTTGGCCTTTTACCATCAGGTCAAAACTGGACCCCTGATCCTGATCATCTTAAGACACTTATCATCAAGTTTTGAAAAATGTCCTTTAAAAAAATGTTTAAAATAATAATAATAATAATAAATAATAATAATAAAAATTAACATTTTTAATTAGATCACAAACAAATGGATTTGAGAATGGGATGAAAATGGCCCCATCTGTGAAGAACCTTATTATTTATCTTCACTAAACTTGAAAGCTAAAAAAAAAAAACAGCATGCTGTGTATTTGCTGGAGCCACAAACCGAGAAATGTATCGTATTACAATATCAACAAAGCTATTTTCTGCAGTCGTGTCAACATTTTCGTTCCTTCCCCCTTTTCCCTCAGAGATCTGAGATGGGTGCTGCTGGTCAGAGGAGCAGCTATAGCTGGGAGACAGACCACTGGCCTGCGTCCCGTTATTAGGAACGAGAAAGGAATGACTCGGAGAGCAAGCCTCCATTGAGAAATGACCAAATATAGGCATTTCACGGAGGCTGAGGCCGGGCGATGGAGACATAAACTGGCCTGAAGTGCTGCTGCTGCTGCTCTCCTTTGCCTCAGGATGAACACACTGCCTCAACAGCTGGTGTGTAGCACAACAGACAACTCCCACTGTTTTCCTGCAGCATCAAGCCTATTCTGAAAATGGCAACACATTCATCTTTTTTATTTTTAATTAAGGTCTGCAGAGGCACTAATATGTAAGCATGTTAATCATGTTGGAGACGTTTCTTAAAAATCAGCTTAAGTCTGTTTACACACAGCGACTGCAGGAATGCAAGCCCTTTAAATCTTGTTGTGAGACATGGTTTAGACGGGTTGTTTGTACTGTTGTATAAATGGCTTTATAGTGCATATCTTTCCCAGCAACATCTGGATCTGAGGGTGAATGAATGTATAGAGTGGAAATATGAGAACAATATAAAACGTCGGATACCAACTGAAATAAATAACGGCTCAATGAATAGTGAAACACATGAAACGCATACATACTGCACATCGATTTATCATACTTTAAAATACTGGCAAAGGCAGTAACTGCATTTGACATAAACTGCACATAGTATCCTTGATGATATCAGCCAGGTGCAACATACCAAAATCTTTTACTGAAGACATACAGGCTCTGTAATAAAGGCAAGTTTAATCAAACATGGCAGAGAATCCTCCATCACACAGTACACGAGTGCCACTCCCATTTTTGTTTTGAATCACATTACAATCTTTTAGAAATGACATTCACTTAAAACACCGACATGAATCAACAGGAGTGCTGATATAGGCCAGTAATGTTTTTTTTTTTTTATCAAATCCTCAAAGATTAAGACATGTTAACGTACTACATAAAAAGTTATGTGCGATATTCAAACATGCAGGCTACAAGGAATCTGTACAACATATACCAGCAGATATTGAAGAACAGCCATTTGCAATTCCTGATAAAAAATGCATTACTTGATTATTTCGATGTTGAAACTCCTCCGTCATGCACCAGGACGCCGCCGGGCTGCTTTCCGATCTGATAAACACTGCCTGAGATGTCTTGAGATTTGTTCATGAGACACACAGAGACCACCTTGACTTTTCGTTTTCTCTCACCCAGGTTTTCCTAAGCCAGGCCACCCTTTGTTTTTTAATTCCCTGATATTTCCGCCGTTTCACAATTCCCAGTACAACTGAAAAGCATACGGTGACTTCTCTGTCCATAAATAAATACATGTCAAATTCATGTCCACTTTATTATTGCTAAACGTTTGTATGTTAGAATTTTACTGATTACATTTTAAAATCTCTTACGAAGCTAGCCACACACTCCCACCACACTCACATTTGGACGCATACGTAAGCCAACATGTTATATGATCGGCCTCATATTTTTCTAGTGCAAATAACCAGCAAAGCGTCAATATGGACTAGAGGGCCACAAACACATGGCGCTCTCTGCAGTCGGCTAATAGAGAGCCCTGCATCACTCCTTCTCCACAGAGTCCTTTTGGTCCAGTGTTTGAGGCGAGAACTCATAGTGAGCGCTGTTCATCCAGCCGAACGGCGTCTGATGTTTCACTTTCTCCATCCCTCCTCCAGCGCAGATCTTCGGCTGCGGCCGAGGAACGTATCAGTCCTCGAAAGCCTTGATTTGGTTCTCTGTCTCTTCTCGTTTTCCACTTTACTTTCCCACAGGAAAAATTACTGCAACCACTTTGGCACCGGCACCTGTGTAAAAACAAAAGATGCCAGTGTAAGTGAACGCACCGTGGATACACTAATCTTTCCATGCACATACCATACACACATACGTACCTTCTTGAGTTGTTTAACATTGCTTCCTCTAATCGAGGCAAGCAGTTGGTCCCTTGAGTTCTTACCGCCACCCGGAGTCGGAGAGTTTCTCATGGTATCTCCATCCAACATAGGAGGAGGTGGAGGTGGAGGTCCACCCCCAGGAGGAGGTGGAGGTGGTGGTGGAGCAGAACCTCCAGCTCCTCTTTTATGTGTCAGCTTTGGTGAGGGCATGGGCGAGGGGATGGGAGAAGGTTTGGGGGAAGCTTTGGGTGAACCTCTCAGAGATCCTCCCCCTCCAGTCTTGGGCACCTCCAGTGTCCCCTTCTTCTCCCCATTAGCTTGGGCCTGCTTCTGCTCCTGCAGGCGCCTCTGCCTCTGCCGGTCCATGTTGCGACTCAGTATGTTCGTGGTGGTCATTCTGGGCCCGGCTAACTCAAAGTGGTAGCCTAATTTGAGCAGGGTGGTGTTCTCCTTCAGAATCTTGATCATCTCCATCTCGGTCTTCCCGCCGCAGATGTGACGCTGGTTTTGGAAGCGAAGTTCGGTCAGCGTGGAGTTGTGCTGCAGGGCCTGGATGAGAGACAGGATGCCCTTGCCAGTGAGATGATTGGAGTCGAGGTTGATGCTAGTGATCGTCTTGTTGCTCCGTATTGTGCCGGCGATGGCGTAAGCCACATGGTCATCCGCGCGGCAGTTGGCCAAAGCGAACGTTTTAATGTGGCTGTTGTTGTGCAGGGCCTCTGCAAACTCGATGAGTGTTTTCGTCTTGATGACCTCTGAGTTGTTAACATTGAGCTCGGTGAGGGAGGGGTCGTTGCCGCGGACCTGCTCCATCAGCTCATCGAACATGCTCGACTCCTCGTCCTCCGCTTCTTCTTCCTTCCCTTTGCTGGTCCCTGTGTTTTTGGCAACGCAGTTGCCAAGCTTCTCCGCCTCTGCAGCTTTGGTAACTTTTCCTTGACCGTCATCTTTTTCCTTCTTGTCGTCCGCTTTCCTGTCGGCGCTGCTCTTCTTTTCCTTCTCCTTCACGTGGTCGCTGTGATTAACCAGCTCCTCTCGATCTGTTCTTTTTTCCGCCTTGTCACATTTCACCTGCACGTCGTCCTTCTCAGACAGCTGTCGCTCAGTTTTGACGTCCGGCTTGTTTTTATCTTCAGCTTTCCTCTCATCCACTTTTGGCTTCTTGTCCTCTGATTTGCTCTCCTGGCTTTCTTGTGCTTTGCTCTGCTTCTCCACCATTTTGGAGACGAGTCCTTGTGTCCGGACGCTCTCCGATTTTCTCTCCCTTTCTTTGCTCGCCTCCTTTTCACTTTTTTCTCGTAGCTTTGAGATGATGTCTTTGGTCTTGCTCTCATCTCTTCTCCTGCAGTCTTCTTTCCTCTCCTTCTCTCTGCTGTCTTCCCTCTTTTCCTGCAACTTGGAGATCATATCCCTCGTTTTGCTGCCTGTGCTCTCTCGGTTTTCTCGCCTCTCTCTTACCCTGTTGTCTTCACATTTCTCTTTGTCATTAGTCTCATCTTTTACATCAGCGTCCTTACGCTCCTGCTTTCTGTATCTACTTGAAAACCGACTTTGCTCCTCTTTTGAGCTTTCAGGACCTTCGGCGTTTCTGTTGTCCACCTTGGTTTCCTTTTCGTTCGAGATGCTGTTTTGTCTTCTCAACCCTACTTTGACGTCATCGTTCCCCTCCTGGCTCAGGCCCATCTTCCTCAGATATTCCTGCTTCCGGCTCTCCTTCTTTGGTTCACCCTGCAGGAGGCCAAGTATGAGAGTGATGTGAACAATTGGAATGCATTAAAAAATGTGCCCACACAAAGACAAATAATTATGTTGTCACTTTAATAAAACTGTCATGTGCAGGAGTGTGTGAAAATGGTGGACTGCCCTTAACCAGAATAAACCACAACAAACAAATCTAGGTGGTCATTTTCAGGATTACAGAAAAAAAACGTCTATACTGCTGCATATCTCTGACCTACATATTGTAGGATATTACACTTATCCATGTACATCAACTGTTTGTACACTGTAAGCGTGCACATTCTCCCTGACACAACGTGGCATGTGTGTTTACAGTCAGCCAAAGGACAAGGACCTGTTTTTATAGTGCGGGGATGCGTTTACAACGAGTGGTTCGCTAAGTGTTTGATTTGCGACTCTCCGTCTGCTTTGCTGCGTAAGGCCACGGCCCTGGCAGATGTATCCTTAAAAGGCAGTGAGCATAGGAGCAATCAACCAAGGAATTCCATTAGGCTGGGATTAAGAAGCTCCGCAGGGCCGGCGCTGTATCGACTGGAGTGCCGCTCGTCTAAACACAGAAACTGATAGAAACATGGCTCCCTGACACCCAGCCGACAAGGACTCTTTCTGTTAAAAACCTTTCTGCAGCATGTCACGGGAATCATAGAAATAGTTTTAATGGGTTTCTGAGGCTGGTTTCAATAAACAACATTTTTCCTGGCACAGAAGATGACTATGGGGACCACTGAGAGCTAACAGACCCAGAGTCCCAGAGTGCACAAGGTCCTCTGGGCAGGTTGAGCCAAGCAAAATAGCAAATAGCAGATGAGAGCTATCCTTAGACTGGCCCAGAACATTCAGTGTTATGTAATACTGTAATAACTCATACACCGTTGTTTGATTGTATAAACCCTTAGATGGGTGTTTCTATTAAAAATGTAAATTATATATTTTGTTTCATGTGTCATGTAAAATTGTGCCAACACAACTGGCCACTGATGAAGATAAAGAATCAATTAGAGCATCCACGAACCTCGAATGACTGTTCCTTCTGACCGAGCCTCCCTTTAGCGTCACTCTCCCGCCTGCTGGCCACTTTAGCATCAAGGACGCTGTTGTTCGCCAGTGGGCGAGCTGGTTGGCTCTCCCCCTGAACAAGGATTTTCCCATCCTCTGGGCTGATGTCAGGCTCTTTCATCATGTCCTTCTCCAGCTCCTCCATCTCCTCAGGGGAGAGGGTGGACAGCAGGTTGTCCAGGTCTGGGTCCTCGCTGACCTGGCGGCCTGTACGGGTAAGGCCTCTCACCTTTCTCCTCGACATGGTTGCCAGAAAAAAACCCAAAAAGAAATTGGGTCAACGTCGTGTTTGTGGAGTAGAATGGAGAGCTGGGGTTCTGTGTAGGTGCTGATGATAGATGTGCAGTAAATCCTTCTATTGAAAATCGAAAGAGGAAAGTCAAGTGGTCTCCTAGGTCAGCGTTGATGTCCTGCTGTCCTGCCCTGTCCTGCTCACCAGAGGCATCAATCCCAGTGCAAAGAGGCTGGGCTCACAATGTTGCAGTGCGGGGTACCAGTGACGAACTGCAAGAGGCTCGCATCATCAAAGTGGACTGTGAGGCTGGGACATTCTTCGAAATCCTGTGAAAGTGCATGTCCATATTTAGTTCAGGGTACACACTCCTTTAAAGGTAATGGGAAGGGCTGAAGTTTACAGAGATGCCAGAGCTGGCTTTACGTCTGTCTGCTACACAGTCCATGTTTATAAAGATGCTGGTTTCCCAATTACTTGTTAAATAATGATTTATGTTATCAGCTGTGGAGGCCACAGTAAGAATTTTTTTAGCATCATGGTTTCTTTGGGCATTTTTTTCTAATTCTTTAGCTCTGTAGAAATGTTCAAGGTAAAAACAGAATTTGAGATTTGCAGGAACGCTATGTTACACCAGAAAACCAACTGGCAGATCAGAATAGCATGTTGCTGCGTGTGAATGAAATTAGTGAAATAAACAGAACGTGCCAATCATCTGGAAACATTGGACATCAACAGGAGGGTAACATAGACACCTAGTGGTCAAAAAGATGCATACAGGAGTTCCCTTAAATGACACTTGGAAGTCCTTGGAAATTGATTTCTTTAAAAATACAAGAAGGGACCTGACAAACTGTTGTGTTTTACTTCCCAAAGTTAAATTTTATGTTAATGCCAATAAAAACTTTTCACTCAATTGCTTTATATTACATTGTCATACCATCCATATGGCAACAAATAGCAATTGACAAGATATTTTGCAAACTGATGATTATATTATGAGTTGGTTTAGAAGCACAAATAAACATCATTGAGAAAATGTTAGATCAAACTACATATGGAAGCATCTCTCAAAGTAAAGTCCAGATTTGTCTTTGTGCTAAACAGAGGCTCAACAGATCTGTACATACGGACAGTATCATGGCAATAAATAACTTAGAGTTTAAACGAGCAAGAATAACTGTCATTGCTTAGAGGTGAGACAACATACAGCACTATGTCTACAGAAAATGTGTAAGAAAGCCCAGGGTTTTTTTTAATATGTGCTTCATTTGTCTTTAAGGCTGAAAGACATTACACCAAAATAAAGATAATCTCGGCATCACCTATTAGTACAGTAGTCAGTTAAACACATGAACAACACATGCTGGAGATGTCATATTTTACAATTCATACATCTTACAAGGGCACAGGGTTGTTTCTGTCTGCACAAAAAGCTAAACAAGACCCTTCCACTGATGAAGTGAGTTACAGATTACAGGCCCTGACCTCACTGGAGCCCAGATCTGTAAAAAAAAAAGAAAAAGAAAAAGAAAAAGAAAGAATCTGAAAACAAAAAACAATTCGACATTTTAGGAAATGTACATAGCAGCTTTGTCCTCTCTGCACCACAATTAGGCAGTGCCACAAAACTTTTGGATGAGAACCATTACATTTGCCAGCTCAAGCCATTTTGTTTTGTTATCAGTCCTATACCAATAGTGTCAGTAATCTGCGGACACACACTTTATCATTGCTGATTTGTGACAAACAAAAATATTATGTGACAAACAGAAAATAGGCCAGGAAAATCCTGGGGTTCAGCTGCTTAGTTCCACCAAAATGATAATTTTGACAGGAGGTTTCTAATAACAGAAGTAGTTACAGTGTAATGTGTTTGTGCGTTATTAGCTAAGGTTTATTGCACTTATCGACAATTATGGATTATATTAAGATGAGATCACATTTTATGACAATTTCAGAAAACCCTGCAATTGTACATACTACTTCTTGTCCTGAAAATACCAAATAAACTTTGATGTGATATTTAAATGAAGCTACAGAGTAGCACACACAGTAATTTCAACTGACCCAACTTTTCCAATTGCAACTAAATAACGCCAACCCCATCTAAGTAATGCTTACACAATGCTAACCCACAACCAATACGTGTTATCAGTATTCTGATCTGACTCAGCAAAGAAAACAAGTACATTTCCCAAAATGTCATAACTTTTAAAAGATGTGTTAAACAAAATCTACTTTTCAACAGTAGTGATTTTTGGCTTTGTAGCTTAGTCCAGAAATTGAGAACCTATTCACAGTAAAAGGTAATGTCAGTGATAATAAATACCAAACCGATGCCAAAACATTATATTTATGTTACAATAACAATACATTGTTTTAATCTTGTTACGTTATCATAAAATATTGAGCAGAACAGATTTACAAAATATGTATTTAAATAGTTAATCTCTTTTTTTATGGTTGATTATTGTAAGGCTGAACATTTTTGTTTTATCAAGCAGCATGACCTGCAGTTCTCCAGACCTGATATGTTACAAGGAAAAAATAAAAAAGAATTACACCAAAGTAAAATATACTACCTGTCATTGTGAGATTCATGTAAGGACTAATGCCTTTTTCATTTTAAATTTGGAAAAACAAAAGCAGAAGAGGATAGATACACCTGACTGAGTAGCATGCTGATGTTAAGATGTTCTATTCGAATTAGGTGAATCAAGACAAAAGGTAAGAAGCGACAAAGATGAATCTAAGAGGAGACTAAAGGCTTCTTACACAGAAGTGGGGCACCCAGTAAATCTGAGTACATTGAAGACAAGTCTCGCGCTGCCTTTAACCCCAACATGCCACCTTAGACACTCATCACTTCTTCTTGCCTCCATCACATCACCAAAGAAACAGCAAATTCCGATTCATACTATCAAATTCATACTATCAATGACTGACAGTAATTGAAATCTATTCAAATTTAACCAAATGAGGAAATTAAGCATTTTCTGTTCAATAAATAAAAAGGGGAGTGCATTATTATTGTTCGGGAACCATTTTAACCAATTTCTTTGTAATGTAATTTGTTCTACCTCTTATTTGGCTATGTCAAAAAGCAGGGACAGCAACACAGAGTTGAGACACCAAACAAACACTTTCTTATTTTGGGGGGATGGCGTAACATCCTCTGTAAAACACCCTCTGGTTCTGGATTTGTAAAACCTGTTTCGTATCAATCTGCCATCAGGTTGTAGAACAGAGATTACTTTACATAAATACTCCGGAAAAGAAGCACATCATTGTAAACAAGTAATGGGAAAAACTTAAATCTCATTTTGTTTTTTAATAAGCAAACATCTGCTTGTCAAGCTGTAGTGTTTCTTTGTGTTTGGGATTTGTGTGAGAGTGTTGCTGCCTTCTCTTTCAAAACAGTCATTTCTCTCTAGCTGCTGCTGTTTCCCCACTGTGTGCATGTGTAGACAACCTCATCAATGACCAGGATACTGAGGTGGAGAGTAGGGTGGAGGGGCTGAAATAGACATAGGCGAAAACAAAGAAACAAACAAAGTCAGATGTTCAGAGAATCAACTGTAAACCAAGTGTAAATGCAGCATACGTGGTATATTTTAAAACTAAAACACAGTGTGTACATAGCCTAAGGCTGGTGGGTTATTATTATTTTACTTATTTGGCCACAAACCACTGTATTAAATGTGATCTGATAATGATGCCCCGTGAAAGGACAAGAGATCACTGGAGAGCTTTGCTCATCTTACCCTGACTGTACGAAGGATCCATCGGATGTGGCGGATACGGTCCAGGCTGCATCACTGGATACTGTGGAGGCATGCCAGGGTACTGGGACGGCAGCGGATAACCTGCATGAGGATAATCAGAGGGTCCTAGTGGTTTTCCATAAGCATCATACATGGGCTCCAGTGGATAACTAGCCATGGGTATCTGCTGGGCTGTGAGTTCAAACACAGTGGACAAGATGAAATTAGGGTTTATGGTTAAAAGAACCATGATGCAAAATTATGGTTGCAATTTTGGAGCTCATATTGTATTTACAACTTTGGCAAGAGGAACAGAAGTCCTACCATCATAAGGTGTCCTGCCTCTTTGCTGCCTTCTCTGGTAGAGGTAACAGCACGAGCACATGAAGCAGCACACCATGGTAGCAATGATGGCCACAAACAGGAGGATGGAGGAGGCAATGCCAGCTAATGTAGTGGGGCTGAAGAGAAAAGTAAGAGACAGAAGAGTAAAAGGACGTTAAATTACAAAGCAATCCCCTTCGTAATTTTAACACCTAGCATTGAGCTTGCCGACTACAACTCAATTTAAAGAAAATTAAAGTAGAGGTAAAATGATGTATTCAGACCCACTATTTATCACAGTCTGACCCTGAAACTACATCCTAGTTAATTCTCTACTTCTCAACCAGATTCCATCACCTCATAATCATATCTTCACGCACTAGGTTGTTACTGTGATTGCATTTGACTACTGAGCCAGCCGGACAATTACTGTCTTCACAGCTCTCCTTAAACACAAAATAAACTATTGCTTTATGCGACTACTTCTCGGTCACCTTTGGAAACACTGTGCAACACTACCCAGAGGGCTAATGAAAAAGAATCCTTTACACCCTCCTTTTCATTTCAGCCTCCACCAGCCACTGATCTGATCTCAGTTCTGGAAAGTGATGGACAGTTTTCAGTGCTGTGGAGGAAAAAAAAACTGCTTCGTAGGCTCTCATGTGCAAGTTTGCTTAGTCTCACGTTATCATGATCCCTCAGAGGGGAATCTAACTCCACTTAACACACAGATAGCTGATGCAATAGAGAGCGTAATGAGAAGTGATTACGCTACTGGGACCAAAAGAGGGTCATTTAGTCAAATGCAGCTGATGGGACATAAGGGACAAGGAAGAGACTAGATTCTCTTTTGGTTATCTGTCTGTCCACTTCTGTTTTCCATTTGTTTGTTCTTCTACGTGCTTCTGTGTGTCAGTCTACCTGCACATCAGTGCCCACTCATTTCTCTCTCTCATCTGACCAGATCATTCAGTCACTTGCTTCCAACACCACATCAGAGTACAATTCATTTTATATCCTTGTGCTCACCCATACAATGTGTTCCCGGTATACTAGCACTGCCTGCTCCAGTTACATGCCACGTCCTCCATGTTACCTGCCCTGATCTGCTAAAAGCTCTGTAGCCAGGTTAGCTTCTTCTTCTTATTTACTCAGACCCCTTCCATTTTGTGCTCGCTATTATGTTGAAGATTTCATTATTGTGGTTAAAAGAGCAGTTTGGCCCATTAAGTGACTGGTATACCCATAATGACATAAAATTATTGCTTTGCAAAATAATTTAAATTAAAAAACCTCAAATATCTCCTTTACAAAACCATTTGCATCACATTGTAATCTTTAAATGTCTAAAACCTGATTGGAATCACTCTCAAAGATTTTGTACACAGATATGGTTACGGTTTGTCATTACCTGTTGCAACAATACAAATCCTCTTGAACAACAAGATATTTGTCTCTGCACCGGTCAGCAAGGTGCTGAGTGAATTAATCAAAACACCATCATGCCCCCACCTGAACTGGAAGAGCATGCATCGCTTCTGCTCCCTCTCAGTGATCATCTTGAAGGCGTCCAGGCAGCAGTAGCGCCGTTGACAGTTCCCACAGCAGAATGTGATGAGAGGGCAGTCAAAGCCATTGTGCCAAGTGCCATTTTTATCCACGTACCATAGGCAGTCCTCATTCCCACTGACTGCACAAAACAAGAGCGATGACCAGAAAGAAGGAGGTAAAAAAGAAGAAAAGCAGAGAGACACAAGAAGAATGCAGGAGGTCAGGAGTCAAGTTGGATCTTCCAAACAACTAAAACAGCTTTACACAAATAATAGAGAATAATACTGATTTACACTGAGTCTCACCCAGGTATGATAAAAACTTGATATAAAACACAGATTAGACATTATTAAGACATAAATGTATGTCTTTCTGGGCAGCCAATAATGATTATTTTCCATTATAAACTAATCTGCTAATTGTTTTCTTTGAACGCTTTCTGCCATTATTACTATTATTATTATCATTATTATTATTATTAAACCGACTGTCATGGTTGAAACACTGACTGTAATGATAATTTCGTTGTCAAAATAAACTGATATCAATAGAGATTAAGTCATCGATTAATCTGTAATGGGCTCGGTTAGCTCCGTAGGTGACAACAACAAGTAGTTTAGCCAAACAAATAGACAAAAAACGGGGGGGGCGTCCAGTCTATGCTAATCGTGGTCTGACCCTGTGCGGTTATTCAGAGTAAACCAGGCCTAAAATAAACACCGAGGTAAACAACCACAGGGTAACGCGGGATAACGTTTCACTCCCGGGCCTGGGGCAGGAAAGAAAATACGGTGTGTGGCTGTTGCCGGGTGGTGGTAGAAATAAAACAGGCAGGGGAGACGACGTTAGCCTTTGAACCGTTATACCGTTCGCTAGCGGCGCGGCCTGGGTGATCTTACCCGGAGAAGTGCAGAGGACGACGGCTAGCATCGCCAAAGTCACCGCGGCGAGGGACGCGTTGACCATCCCCATTCTGAATTCAGAGCGAGCGACAGAAAGACAAACAAATAAATAAATAAAGAGGTGTGGTTCGCTAGCGTTCTAGCTAACGGTTTCTGACAGACATTATCCAGGCTCGTGAACGACGCCGGAGACGGGACGTGTTGACGGTCGCTAATTTATCCTGCAAGATGACACATCGCCGCCGTGACGCGGTTCGGCCGGGACACGCGGGGTGCTGCCTTCACGGACCGCCTGAAACGTCGGAGAGAACCCAACTCCCGCAGAGCGAGCTGCTCGGGCTGCGTGGGTTTCAAGGACCACAGCGGTGGCTGTGCTTTTACTACTATACGTTTCATTGATTTGACTCTCATAAGTACAAATAAAGGGTTTGCAAATAACGGGGTTTGACTTTTGTTCGGATGCCCTATAAAAGTCTGATAAATCTGTTGAGTTGGGAGAACTATGCTATTTCTAAATAGCAATAATGAATGCAAAGGTTAGTTGAAGTTTGAGTCGGGTGATTTTACTGACCTATACTACTAAAAGGGTAAAGAAAAAAGTGTATACATTTGTGTTTAGTTTTTAATTTCACTGCAGGCAATGTTTATGAAAGACATGAATTAGCCTCTAGGGGGCAGTGTTTTGTCATAAGAAACAAATGACAAATGCTGCAGTTCTCAGTTCAGACTAATTGAAGACAGCGTCATCAACCTTACAAACAACTGCAGTCAGTGACAATAATGAAAGAAAATGCACATCTTGATTGTTATTATTTATTCAAAGCTATTACGTGAGTCACGTTGTGTCTTTGACGCACAGACACACCAGCGGTGATGATACATCACATTTTCTTCTTTTAAAAAGACACAGTGAATCAATAAGTCCAAACAAAGTGAACCAACACTCTCTCACTAAAAGACAATACCTTGGAGATTTACAATTCTGACAAATGTCAAACAAGTTGGTAATAGTGAAGAGACCCAACATGGGTCAGTAATCTTTTACACTGTAAAAACTCATACACATACGTCAGAAAGCTTCTAAAGAGAAGCTAAACGTTGCCATCACATACTGATATTAACACAGTAGACCACAGGTATAAAAAATACTGGCAAAACAAGCCAACAACATACTTTTAAATCAATTATTGATTTTTTAAAAAAGTATATATTTTTTGAAAAACATTCTTTCAGAAAAAAGAAAAATCAGCCCAATGGGACTTTTAGATAAATAGACACAACATAAATTCCCAGAATTATGTGTCTGACTTTAACTCTTGACCACTGTGGTCGTCTCAGTTTGTCTGGTAGTAACTCCAGTTTGTAGGTGTCTACCACGGCCTCCAGAGAGCGCTGTCGACAGGACTCTTGTCTTTGGTGATGCTGGACTCAGGACTCAGGACCGTGGAGCTCAGAGGAGAGAAGTCGGCGTCTCTCAGGTTCTTCTCAGAGGAAGACTGCAGCTTGTTGATGTGCTTCATCATCAGTCGTCTCTGGGACTGTGACTTCACCTCCTCGTTGGACAGGAAGTGTGCCACCTCTTGGACACACCTGGAGTAGCCCTGATCCACAGCTGCGGAGCTCACGGCTCGATTCTGCTGCTGCAGTCGTCTCAGGAAGCAAACTGTCATCTCCAGGATGTCGGCTTTCTCCAGCTTGGAGTCTGGCTGCTGTTTGAGGAACTCTGGACCCAGGAGAGACTTGAGCTGCTCAATGCTGCTGTTGATTCTCTCTCTGCGTAACTTCTCCACCAGAGGCTTCCTGAGCTGCAGAGGCGAGAACACTGTCATTAATCAACTTATTCTGGAGTGAAGTGTCTGTGTGA